>CAUYQV010125301.1:0-34207 GCA_963574575.1 Galagoides demidoff
CCACAGCCACCCCTCGGCCTGTGAAACCTGGCTCCTTCCAGCACTTTCCCACTTTTAATTGTGCCATGATGGGACCGCTAAGCCACAATCCCTGTCTGTGCTTTGTCACCAAAAGAACCAGAGTGGTGCTCACCATTTGGGCTCCTCCCCCCTCCCATGACTTGGCCACATCTGCTCTCTCTGCTCTCCTGGGTGGGAGACTTGCCACAGGTTCAGCACTGTGCTCCAAGCTTTTTATACTTTCAAAAAGAGTAGGTCAAGGCCTTGCTCTCCAGGTTATCATAACCCAGTTGAAGGGGTTGTGCAGGGTCTCAAAGAAATACGAAACCATCTCATTAGAATTCTATTGGAGGGGTGGTGCCTGTGGCCCATATGTCAGAGGAGGTGGGTTCAAACCCAGTCCCAGCCAAAATAAAAGAATTCTATCGAGGCACAGGTAACAAAGGCCCCAAGGGCCACTGTGGATGGGAGGGCACGTGCCCTGAGCTTGGCAGAGGAAAACATCACACTGTTTTTTGTTTAGGGGAGTGTGGATTGGGGGGCTTTCCTTTTTCTCTCTAAAACTTTTTTGGTTTTATTCTATTTGCTCTTTGGTCCAGACACAAAGAAGAGAATTATTTACATCTCAAAAAACTACCTCCCTTGGCTCGGCACCTTTGCTCAGTGGTTAGGGCGCTGGCCACATAGACCAGGGCTGGTGGGTTCAAACCTGGCCAGGGCCTGCTAAACAACAGTGACAACAATACCAAAAAAAAAAAAAAAAATAGACAGGCATTATGGCAGGATTGTGGTGGGTACCTATAATCCCAGCTACCTGGGAGACTGAGACAAGAGAATCGCTTAACTCCAAGAGCTGGAGGTTGCTGTGAGCTGTGACGCCATGGCACTCTACCTAGGGCGACATAGTGAGACTCTGTCTCAAAAAAAAAAAATACTACCTCCCTGAGAGCAGCAGAATGTGTCAAATGCATGCTTTACAGTGGGGTAGGGGCTGTTAATGTTTGGTTTTATTAGCACAAAGGCTAAGCTCTTAGATGAGTTCAAGGTTTGAGGACTTCAGTCTATCAGGCTCCCTCCTTTGGGAGGTAGGAGGGCACACAGGAGGGAGGGAGACAGTGGTGCTTTCTCTCCTGGGTAGGGGCAGCTCTGCCCCCCATCATCACTCCCAGACCCCTTTTCTTCCCTTCTCTGAGACTCTCCTATCTAGGCCTTTCACCTCCTTAGCCACTTCACAGGCTTTTCAAGGGGCTCAAACAAGATAACAAAGGATGCAAAAGTTCTTTGTAAACAAAAGCGTCAACTCGAAGTTCCATTTTTTGTCATTATTTCCTGTGTCTTTGTTCTCTCTGTGTGGGAGACTCCCTGGTCTCTCCCTCTTCCCCAGCCCCTTACCCGCATTCTCAAGGATAATGACAACTGCAGATTCCGCTGACCCTGGCAGAGTTGGCTGGAGCTTGGGGGTACCTCTGAGACATGTGACCCATACCCTGTGCCCTGGCCAGGCCACAAACCCACTAGGCATCCCTGTCCATTTCATCCCTTGCATGAACCAGCACCCCCTGCCCATGTGCCAGTACCATGAGGGCCTATGACATCTCAGAGCCAGTGAGAGCCACACTCCAGTGTTTGCAGGTGGATTCACCCACCAAACTTTTCCTTGGTGCCCAGGGTTAAATTTGGTCATCTGTGCTTACCGGAGGTCCCCAGAGTGAGCTTGAGAACTTGAAAGGGACTCTCAGAAGAACCCTATGGAGATCAACCCCCACCCACATGGCACTCCCATCTTCAAAGTTCAGCACCTGATTGAAGTAATTACTAGGTCTGGTCACGTCTGCAGCAATCCCGGAAGGACGCTGGGGGAGATCTGCTTTTCCTCCAGAAGCGCTTTCATATCGAGCCCAGAGAAGCCCCCAGAAGGCAGCCAGTAATCCAATAACCATTCCCTCTCTCAGACCCTGGTGCTACCAGCCTGGCCATTGGCAGAGCCGCTCCCGGAGTAGCCCAGAGGTTAGGATTTGCTGCCCCCTGGCGGTCAGTCCGAGCGCAGCCAGGACGTGGACCAACGCGAACAATGCCTCCAGTAACGCGCAGAAAGCAGCCGTTTTTGTCTGAGGAGCGTCTGGCAGGCCTGAGACTTCTAAGAGAGGAAAATATTAACCTAGAGCATAATAACTCCTCTCTCTTTTCAGTCAAAACCTAGACAGACTGTGTTGATATTGAGTTAACAAGTTCCACGGGCTAATACCTTCCGAATGAAATGAGAGGGTTCTTGAATTAATGGATGAAAACTCCCCTTCATACCTCAGAGAACTAAAGGAAGGTAATTGCCCTCTATATTTATTTTCGATTGGAAAATCCAAAGCAAGAAGGCTTTGAAGAAGTCAAGATCTGATTATAATTCTAGGCTTGGTGCCAATGGGATAAATTGTCTGGCAACTTTTTGCAGAATTATTGACTCCATTTGCATCTGACGCCAGTGGCCCAGCGTGGTGCAAGGCCTCCAGCACACTCAGGAAAGGGTGTTGTTCCTGCATCCTTCAGGAAACTCAGAGGGGCCCCTCCTTACTATGACCCAGTCACCTCAGCTTACATGAGGGTCTGTGAGTGGGTGACCGCGAGGAGTCTGGCCTCAGTGAGCTTGTGGTGTAAGCACTCTGGACTGGCAGGTTTGGGGACTTTGTGCCCTGGATAAGAAGTTTCGAGTAAATAAAAAGCCCCAAACACAAACACACACGCACATGCACACAACATACACATTTACATGGCCTTATATGTGCACACAGCACACACACAAGCTCACATGCATACACAACACATATATGAATACACACATGCAGACACATATAGGCAAATATCTATACACACACACAAACACGCATATGCATACACATATACACACAACGTATGTGGTATACACACAAACACACACATAACAAGCCTAAAGAATATGACCAAGCTCTTCATTCAAGTTTTAATTTTCAGAATTTTCATCCTGGCCAGGCCTGGAGCCATGGAGAGTGGGCTGTGAATGGGTCTGCAGAGGGTCCCAAGGACGTGTTTTTGTGTTTTGTTTTTTTCTTGGTCATTATTTTTTTGCCTTCTTTGCAATGATTTCAGATTCACAGAAAATTACAAAGATAATACAAAGAATTCCTGTATACGTTTAACTCAGCCAAGGACATGTTGAAAAAGCACCCTCTGCCTTGGAGTGCTGGGTCAGAGTCAGCTCACCCCAGGCAAGTTGGAGAACAGCCAAGAGTGGGTGCAACAGTCAGGCCAGCTGAGCCAGTGCCAGTGGCAGAGACCTCACGGTGGGGGACGCGTCTGTCTGGGGGTCCACCTCAGCCTTCTCCCTCCCCCTTCCCCCTGCCCAGTGGTGGGCACTGGAGATGGGGCCTGTGGCCAGGGAAGTGCAGGACGATAGCAAAGGAGCAGTCAAGGCCGAACACGCCACTGGTTCAGTGGGGACAGAGCCTAGACAGAGCAGCAGTGGGCACTGGAGCTGGATGCTGCCTAGACGGTGGCCGGCTCAGGGGCTACAGGTCAGAGGAGGCAGCTCCTGCAGGCGGGCTGATGACCTTGCCCAAGAGCAGCCCTTTCCCGCTGACACCCAGAGTGACCCGAATGCTCTCCCGGGAAGTCCAGTCCTAAGAGGTGCAGCTGCCCATCACAGAGCAGGCTGCCCAAACCACAGGGGGAAGAATCCAATAACCAAATCCCGGTGACCGCACCCTGTCTGCAGTTACTCAGAGCTCACTGGCCAGCGCCCAGGGAGCAGCCGAGTCCGGCTGAAGTCTGTCCAAATTTAATTTTCAGTTGAAAATGGAAACATGTTAGGCCAAGACAAACCCCGGGCTTGATTTTGCAACAGCAACTGCCACTGCAAAGACATTGTCATAAGGGTCCACAGGTCAGTTCCCCCCATGCCAGGGCACAGTGACTCCACACATTCAGTCACTGCTCAAGCACCTGTGTGTGGAAGCTTACTCAGGCACATGCTCACTGGCACAGTCACTGTGATGGTCCTTGTTTTACAGGTGAGGAAACTGAGGCACAAAGCAACTAAGTGATTCACCCAAGCTGACACTGTAAATGACAGGGAAAATTTGTGGGAGGGGGGTTAAATTTTATTATTATTTTTTACTAAATCATAACTTTGTACATTGATGCATTTATGGGGTTCAGGGGACTGCTTCGATACACAATGTGAAATGCTTCCATTGAACTAAGTATGTGTCTGGTGCTTTGCTTCGCCATGCAATAATTCTGATGATGATGAAAGCCGGAGTGACTAGACGTTTTCTTTGGGGATTTTGGCCTAAGGACAGTTGCACTGCGTGGCTGTAGCCGGCCTGCACAGCGGGCTCCGTCTTGCTGAGGATCATCAGACTCTTCTGCCAGGCTGTCATGGGAAGCACGAGGGTGAGGTACGAGGGAGCAGGGCTGTCCGTACAGACGTAGGACGCAGGCACCATGGACACTTCAGGACAGGTGCTCATGCCACTGGGACAGTCGCACCGTGCTCAGCCCTGCCAGGGCTCCATCCCCGAGGGTGGGGGATGTGGGAATGTTTGACTCTTAGGTCAGGCAGGATTCAAAAGGGAAGGCATCACGGGAGAGGATCTAGACTTGAGGAAGGATCACAGGGGCTAAGTCCAGAAAATGTGGCATGCCAGAGATAGAAGAGGCTTCTCCTTAGGCCGGCCTAAATGGACACCAAAAAGGGCTTAGATGTCACCACAGGGAAGGGCTTGGAGTCCTGCTCCGGCCCCTGTCCCAGCTGGGGGCCTCTCCAGCTGCAGGTTCAGGGAAGGGCAGGGACGTCGCTGGTCACAGTGGAGTTTGGCTGTAGCGCACACACACTCTGGGCTGAGGCCTCTTTTCCACTGTCCAGTGTCTTGGGGACTCGAGATGGCACCTTGAGAGTTGCTCTTGTTTTTCTGCCTTGAGTTCACTTCTAAGGGGGGGATTGTGACCCCACTGCCATTCCCAGCCCTGACACAGGGAACTCTGTGGGCAGGTCAGTACTCAGCACGGACATATGGGGGCCTTGGTGGTATCTCACCCATGTCACCTGCATCCAGTCCTCTGCACAAAGAATGTGACTTCTCTGAGTGTTCATTTTCTCCTCTCTCCTCTGTAAGATGGCCACCATGAGGCTGGATGGAATTTTACTGGGTAAAATTTTAAGACTAATGTAGAAAACTGTATACAATTATAACAAATAATGTCTGTCTCCTAGGGGGAGCCAGCCTCTTACAGGGACAGAGCAACTATCTATGTTGTCTGTCAATCAATACTCTATTTATCAGTCATCTTTTATCCACCTGATCTGTCGTGTACCTACTTATCACTTACCCACCTATCTATCTGTTGACACCTGCCGCCATCTGTCCATCAACCACCTACCTGTGGCTTTCTAACTTGTCTACCCACCTACTCACATGTACACCTCCCCATGAGAAAGCAAAGAGGGGAGCTTGGCAGGGATTCTCCAGCCTCCTTCCACCAACCTGGTGGGGAGAAGGTTCTTAAGTGGTGCCCACTGGGGAGAGTCCTTGCCAGGGCCCACTGACCTGGGCTAATTTTTAGTTTTCCTGCAGGGAGATGAGATGAAAGATGAGAAAAAGAGAAAAAGATGAGATTTGGCTACCAGAGAAGAGAAGCATGAAAGGGCAAATGCAACCACAGTGGGGGCCGACCCTGAGCCCCACACACCAATGAAGGCCAGACCCAGAGTAGAATTGGGGAGCAGGAGAGTCTCCGCTGCTCATCACCCTGCTGTGTGGCCTGGCTGGGTCCCAAGGAGCTGCCTTCTGTGTGACCCACAGTCACTGCCCTATGCAGGATGATGACCCCAAGGTCCAGAGGTCTCTGATGGAGAGTGCAGAACACCCAGCCGCTCACTCCTTGAGGATCAGGGCATGTTGGGACAGCCTGGTTCCCAGTCCAGCCTCGCGCTCACTGAAGCTTGGATATTTTCCACTGAAAGATAGAACGGGGTGTGTTGCCTGTACCCTGACTTGGAGCTACCCTTAAACTTGGCTCAAGATTTGCCAGAAGAAGACAAACTTTGGAGAATTGTTGTTGGGTATTAAAAGATCACAGCAGGTAAAGCAGGATGCTCCAGAGCAGCGGTTCTCAACCTGTGGGTCGCGACCCCTTTGTAACAATGAAAATACATCCTGCATGTCAGATATTTACATTACGATTCATAACAGGAGCAAAATCAGTTATGAAGTAGCAATGAAAATAATTTTATGGTTGGGGATCACCACAACATGAGGAACTGTATTTAAGGGTCGCAGCATAGGAAGGTTGAGAACCACTGCTCTAGAGGCTGGCCTGGGAGAGCCCCAGGGGTCCGTGTGCATGTTTGGGGGGGAACTTTTCAATGAGCTAAGAGCCGCTGCTCTGAAGGTTACATCTGGAAGTGGACCCAATGTAGCAGTACCCAAGGGGATGTGGGTGTGCAGAGACAGCAGTGTTTGTGATGACACAGATTACACCAAGTTGGGCTAAATGCGGTGATACTCACCACATACCAGTTAGAACTTCTGCTGCACCATCTTCCGTGTGCTACAGCATCTGACACAGGGCAGTGTAGATTTTTTATCAATCCCTAGTATACAGATGGAAGTCCTGACATGTCAGGGATTTTATGGCCAGTCCCAAGTTGCTTGGCTGGTAGCCTGGTGACCTCAAGAGACAAAGTGAGGGCCCTCCAGTCTGGTCTGACTGCCCACTCCTCTGTGGGAGAGACAGCAGAGGGGGGACCTTGGCAGGGATTCTCCAGCCTCCAGCCTCCCTCCACCAGCTTGGTGGGGAGGCACCTGGTGTTTTCCAGATTCTTCATTACTGATTCTGTCTCTTGCCCTCTCTTAGAATGGATATGGCATCAGTGGCTTATTTGAAAATCACTCCTTTGAAGGGCCACTGTGGGCAGCCAGTGCAAGCTTGGTGATGGTTCAGTGCCTGTCCTCTCCCCTCACCCCACATACCACAGCCCTTTCTACCCAAGCAGTAATAACAGAAGGTGATGAGTTTGTTCAAAGAAAGAAAGGGTCTTAGATGTGAAAGGCCATGGGAAAAGCAGGACCATAAATGGGACCCATCTCGGGATGACCCCACAGCCAGTGTGCTTGAGCTGAGGGAGAGGAGGAAAGGTGGGTCACCAAGACAGTGGGAGGAGAGGAAAGAAGGAGGGGGAAGGGAGAGAAGGAGAGGAAGAACAGTAGACAGAAGCGGAAGTTTGAAAGTGGGAAAGCCCTTTCTCTCTGCCGAGAGCCTGCCACACTGGGAGCTCCTACTCCCCCAGCATTGCACATGGCCATGGCCTCCTCTGGGAGACAGTGGAGAGGTGCACATTGCTGACCTGGCTCTTTAGGATCTGCATGCCAAGGCCATTCTGATTGAATCCAAAAGGCTGCACTGCAGGACACTCAGGCTATTTCAGGGGCAAGATTGAATCAGGCTTGGGCTTTCTAAAGGGAGCTGGATGGGAGAGCCTTAGTAAGCAGTGGCCACATCTTACTCATCTTTGTATTCTCAGGGCCTACCTTTCTTTCTTTCTTTCTTTCTTTCTTTTTTTTTGCAGTGTTTGGCCAGGGCTGAATTTGAACCCACCAGATCCAGCATATAGGGCAAGCGCCCTGCTCCTTTGAGCCACAGGTGCTACCCATAGGCCTATCTTTCTTTGGCACATTGATGGATGGATGAATTATTTGGTGGGTGAGTGGTGAATGGATGGATGGATAAATTGGTGAATGAATAGTAGGTGGATAGATAGATGGATGGTTGGGTAAGTGGGTGGGTGGATGCATGAGTGGGAAGATGGTTGGATGGACTAGTAAGTAGATGGATGGATGGATGGTTAGGTAGGTGGGTGGGTGGATGCATGTGTGGGCAGATGATTGGATGGATGGGTGGTTGGGTAGGTGGGTGGGTGGATGCATGCGTGGACAGATGGTGGGTAGGTGGGTGGGTGGATGCATGCATGGACAGATGGTTGGATGGACTGGTAGGTGGATGGATGGATGGATGGGTGGTTGAGTAGGTGGGTGGGTAGATGCATGTGTGGGCAGATGATTGGATGGATGGATGGTTAGGTAGGTGGGTGGGTGAATGCATGCATGGGCAGATGGTTGGATGGACTGGTAGGTGGATGGATGGATGGACTGGTGGATGAAAGAAGGAAGTCAAGGGTGGATTCACTTCTGAGGGATGCTAAGCCTCTCTCTTCAAGTATCATCAAATGAGGTGTGTCAGTGTAATGATCTCCAAGACTCTCCATACTGTCACTCTGTGTGTTTATAGTCTCATGAGTCTGAGCTGCCTAGGACCCTCGGACTGATTTGTGGGGCAAAAGGAGTAAATATTAGAGGATCTCTCACCACAGTGGGTACCAAAGAGCTAAGAGTCCAAAATGAATCAAGTAGAGCAAGAAGACTTCTGGAACCCAGAGGAAACTAGAGCCTTGGTGATTCCCAGGCTGAGGTGGCCTTCCCATCCCTAAAGCGCTCCTGCAGAGAAGGTCCCTGGCTTTGGACAGCACAGCACTTGCAGAGAAGCCTACACTGTTCTTCCACCCTCACAGACAACAAAGATGTCTTTTGAAAATGCCAGTCAACATGGGACAGTCCTGATACTTCCATCAGCATTAGAAGCAGCTCCCCCAAAATGTTGACACCCAATAAAGTCTCAGGGTCCATGAGCTAAGAGATATTTATAGGACTTTTCACCAAGTTAAGAAAACATAATTTAGAACCAAATAAATAACATTTAGCTTTATACCCTTAAATAATACCTTTAAATGAGAAGTGCTTAAACATGGCCTTTGGACTAGAAATTTCATGGAAAAAAGTAGGAACTAAAATGTATTGAGTGTTGTGTAGTTTGGGTCTTTCAGAAATAGACGCCAAGATGGCATCAGACATGGAAGATGTTTCTCAGGAGGAATACTCTGGAAGGAGCCAGAAGAAGTGGGATGTCATCAGCCTCTGATGTAGGTCTGACCCGTGAAGGAGGTGGGGGGAGTGAGGCTTATAGAGGCAGTTTCAAGAAGGTTCCAGACAAGCTGCGCCCAGCTGCCTGTCAGAGGAGTCCCACATCTCTCTGGAATGGGCCTGTCTCAGAATCTCCAAGGTGCCCCATCACCACCTGGGGGCACTGTGGCAAGTGTGGCATCCGCGGATCCATGGGGCCCATAGATGGGGTTGTCAGCAGTCCAGACCCGCCACCATGTTTTCTACAGAGCCAGGCACTTCCTGGATGTCTCCTTCAGTCCCCACCTACTGCTGCTGAACAATGCTATTAGCCCATTTTTCAGATGAAGAAAATGAGTTTCATAAAGGTTAAAGTGCTAGGGATTGTATAAATGATTCCCAAGCCTCTGCCATCATACTCTAGTCTCCATGGTCATTGGGGACCCTCCTATAATGAGAACAGAGGATGGGCTTGGCTTGGGGTGGAAGAGAATGGCAGAATGAGGTCAGAGTGTTGGCTCTGGGGAGAGGCAGAGGAAATGAGAAGCCCTGTCTGGGTTAGAGGATGTGGATGATACACTGGCAGGAAGCTGAGGCACCCACACATCATAACTCTCTTGGGTGAAGCCTCCTGCCTGTGCTGATTCAGTGCTTAACCAAAGACCGTTATGAGAAACACGGCAGGGAGGATTGCTCAGCTGTTTCCGTGGTGAGAAGGGACGCAGGTTCCAAACCTGTGCTGTTTGCACACTAGAGGTGACCACCTTCTGAGGGCTCACCTTTCCCTCAGGCTGCATTGTAGCTGAGGGCTGAATTTCTGTTTCTGCATTTGAAATGGTGGATGGAAATGCTCTGTGCAGTCAGCCGTCCCTCCAGGTGGTCAGAGAGTGAATGTGTCCTCTGAGCAACATCAGCTGGCTCTCCCAGCTCTGACTCGCCTGTGCCTGGTAAGGCAGAGAAAGAGGGAGAGGAGGAAGGAAGAGCTGCCTGCTTCCTTCACCCACACAGAAAGCGACGTCCCAGCAGAGGCCCTGACATCAAACTGAGAGCAACAAGTGCCCAGTGAATCAACTGAATCCCAATTAAGGAGACATAAGACTCTTCAGAGATGAAACCAACTTGAAAGGCACTTTGCCCAGGCTCCTTTAAAAGTTTTTAAGGTGGGGCAACACCTGTGGCTCAGTGAGCAGGGCACCAGCCCCATATACCGAGGGTGACATGTTCAAACCCAGCCCCGGCCAAACTGCAACAAAAAAATAGCCGGGCGTTGAGGCAGGCACCTGTAGTCCCAGCTACTCAGGAGGCTGAGGCAAGAGAATCACCTAAGCCCAAGAGCTGGATGATGCTGTGAGCTATGATGCCACAGCGCTCTACCGAGGGCGACAAAGTAAAACTCTGTCTTTAAAAAAAAAAAAAGTTTTTAAGGGAACAAAGTCATGAGGGATGTACTTCTTGTTGTTCACTCTCGTGTCACCTCCAAGGATCAAGTTTGGGATGCCCATCTACCTCCCAACTTAAATGAGCTGGAGAAGAGACAAGAAAGGGACCTTTCAATCCCCGCCCTGCCCTGCATCCCAGGAGCTTCCGTCCCCATCATCAGAATTCCCATTATGCCATCAAATAAATTTCTTAGGCCCCAGTTTGGGGCTCAGAGGGCCACTGACTGGAGTACAGGGTCGACAGCGGGGAGGAGGGCTGGGTTGGACCTCACAGCCTGTACCTGAGATGTGGGGAGCACACACAGGTGCGATGGGAGGAAACCTGTCCTGAAAATCCCACATCAACATATAGGAGGATGCCCGGGGAAGCAGAGACTTCCCAGGGAGGGGTGGGAGTGCAGTCCCGGGCAAGTCACAGGTTAGGTGAAAGTCACTGGAGATGACACACAGGTAACATGGAGATGCCACTTGCATTTCTCTTCTTTCAAGAGGAAGAAAACAGAATAATTGCTTTTCAAGTTCTATTTCTTAAACATATGAGTAGATATTCCAACTGGATTACACTCAGAGTGGGAAAAAAATACAGAGATTGGTTAACACACACTCTGTGGGGACTGCAGTGCTCTCCTGTGTCCTCAGTGGGAGTGTCAGCCGCGGCAGCCCCCGTGACGGGCAGGTGCCTGATAGTTAACAGCACTGCAGAGCCACACGCCCTCTGGCCCCGTCACTCATCTTCTGGGAATTTGTGCTGCCGGGACACTGGCAAGATAATTCACGGCAGCCTTGCTGGTGACGGCAAACACTTGGAACCAAACCCAGATGTCCATCAAGAAAGGATTAGTTAAAGAAAGCACGGTACATCCAAACAACACACCACCACGGCTATAAAAAGGAATGAGGAAGCGCTCCGTGCGCTGATACGGACGAAGTTCCAGGACATTTTGTTAAGTGGCTAAAAACCAAGGCCCAGAATATTGTGTATGGAATGCCACTCTTCCTGTAATAAAGGAGAGACATAAGAATAAGTGGCACGGGGGGGCACCTGTGTCTCAAAGGAGTAGGGTGCTGGCCCCATATGCCGGAGGTGGCAGGTTCAAACCCAGCCTTGCCAAAAACTGCAAAAAAAAGGATAAGTGGCATATTTGCCTGTATTAGAATACACATATTCTAGAAGAATATATATGAATCTACAAACAAAGATGTTATCTGTGGGAAAGGAAGGGTCTGAGCTAATCAGGGAGGGATAGAGGAAGGAACTTTTATACATCTGAAGCAATGTGAAGGCATAGCATGGTGAAAATTTTAAATGAATAAACTGATCTATCTTACAGGGTCTGATAATTAAGTTCTTGGATTTGTGCTAGAAAAAGTGCTATTGACTATCACTGTGGGTCACCTTCTGAGTAGCTATGCACCAACACAGCTGGGGGACTCTGAGATGTCACTGTCCTCCTGGCGCACTTCCAACAGACCTGACCTGCATGACAGCTCTGATAGCTGTTCTAGAAAAGGAGTTCCAAAATTGCTCTGAGAGGTGGACTAGGTGCTGGTGCACAGCTTCCCTGGAGGGGAGTTGGGTACCTCGAAAGCGATGGTCTTGATACTCAGCAACAAGGGACATAGCACTTTTTCCAGGATGAGTTCACGGACTTAATTATCAAACCTCATCTATGAAAATGTCTGGAGTTGGGTGGTGCCTGTAGCTCAAGTGGCTAAGGTGCCAACCACATACACCAGAGCTGGCAGGTTCGAATCCGGCCTGGGCCTGCCAAATAATGACAACTACAACCAAAAAAATAACCAGGCATTGTGGCCGGTGCCTGTAGTCCTAGCTACTTGGGAGGCTGAGGCAAGAGAATCGCTTGAGTCCAAGAGTTGGAGGTTGCTGTGAGCTGTGATGCCACGGCACTGTACCCAGGGTGATAGCTTGAGGCTCTGTCTCAAAAAAAGAAAAAAAAAGAAAATGTCTGGAGTAGGCAAACCCACAGAGACAGAAAGCAGATTGGTGGTTGCCAGGGGTTGAGAGGAGAGAGAAATGAAAGTCTCTTCTTAATGGGTACAGGCTTTCCTTTAGGGGGTGACAGAAACGCTCTGGAACCAGGTAGAGGTGAGGGTTTGCACAACATTGGTAATGGACCAAATATCACTAATGGTAAATTGTATCTTATGCATGTTCCACTATAATAAAAGGAAAAAGCCTGCTTTAAGGGCTGCATTTTAGACCTCACAGGCCTTCCTTTGGGGAATCGTTGCCGATTGAAGGACTGTCCCCTCTGTCCTTAAAAAAAACTCAAGGAAACATTCCACATTCCAACAGGAGCCTCTGATGAGTACTTCCAAAGTCCTGGTCGTTCTGGAAAGCTGGACTGCAAAGATGTGTGTCTCCTCTGAGCATAAGACTTCCTCCTGAACCAATGGAAGACACAGGCCCAAGGAACCCATTCCACCTGCTTCGTCAGCAGCTAGAAGGCAGCGGGCACAGGGCCGCAGGGGTGGGTGGGCAGGTGAAGGGGTGAGCCCATGGCTTCCTGAGACATCAGATGCTGCAGAGAACAAGGCCCTGGTAGGCCCACACTCCTGGTCCTTGCTCTCTCCAGCATCTGATGTCTCAGGGCCCGGACCCACTGGCTGCGGGGACTGTGCGAGAAGCAGAGGAAAATATGACTTCTGCTGAGTGCCTGGATAATCAAACACACAGACCTGAGGACCAGACAGCTTTCTTTACGGGGTTCCGGCATCCGTCTGTCAGAGCACTGAGCCCAGTCAAGTCTGCATCAGCACAGCTGGGCTCTCCAGAAAGTTGCATAGCACACTGTGGTAAATGGACTAGTTACCAGGTCACCTGGCTAGACAGATGATTATGGATTGTCAGCTAAACTGGCTGATGGGTTAGGAACAGAATCTGAGTTCTGCCCATCTGAGTTGGCAAAAGGGACTTGGATCAGAAGACACCGAAGCTGAGCCTACATCTGTGACCTACCAGCAAAAACTTCCCTTCTGGAAGTGGCTGTGGGAGGTTAGTCCACAGAACAAACTCTGCAGTGTATTATCTCACTCACTCCTCAGGGTCGCCCTGTGTGCAGGAGACGCTCTCTACGTTACTGGTTAGGAGCCCGCATCTGATAGCTTCAAAGAGGTTTCCCCAAGTTGCTCCCTGTCAGAACTCAAGACCAGACGTTAGCTTGAAATCCTCATCTTTTCCCAAGATGTGATTCTGTGTCTTGTCAGGAGTCTGACTGGTGTGTGTGTGTCAAATCCAGTTTTTACCACTTACTGGCTGCATAACTCTGAAGATATTTCTTGCCCCCTCTGTGATTCCTTTTGCTCTCTTGTGAAATGGAAACAATAATAATGCTCACTTCATAGGATGACTGTGAGTGTGACAGAGCATCAGTACAGAGTGGAAGACCGTGCTTTGTCAAGGCTAGCTTGTGTTATTTTCAAAAATAACATTCATTGTAACAGAAGTAAGTTCTTTATTACCTGACAGGGTTAAAAACAGTTTTCTGACTAATAAAAAGATTCTGATAACTGTATTTATCACATATCTCACAAGTGGATTATTATGTTTCAAAAACTAAAACATAATACACTATCCTGGGGCTAAGTACTCTAGATGTTTTTCTTGGGCAATCCAGAAGGACTTTGGGGATGTGGTGGCATGTTATGATGAATACCCATTTAATTTTCATGCAGTTATACAGGTCTGTAGAATGACACACAGTAGAAATGAATCACAAGAGTTTATTGTTGCTATGTGCAATTCTAATCCAACTCCAAGATCCACTTCAGGCTTGGAGTGAAGACTGGCCTCCATGAGGAATGCACTCAGGACTCAGCCTGCTGCTGTCACCTGCTGTTTGTTGGACTCTCTTCAAATTTCAGATCTGACCCAAACCTCTTCCTTTAAAGAACAGCTCGGACCAAGGAGGCAGCTTGGGCGACATGTCAAGCTGTCCTGGGAGCACAGTTGTTTCCCAACTACCCGAGTTATGACAGATTGCTTCAGGCAATTTTATACTACAAAAAAGTCTGAAAATATTTCTTCTTGCCCTCCCTACCAACTAGAAGCTGTCAGAGTCAACCACTGAGCAATGGATCTAAGGCCAACCATCTGTTCTCTTCAGTCACGAGGCCAGCATCCTTGGGGTGCTCAACTGAATGAAGAAATCAAGTCTCTTATCTTCTCTTATAAGGGTCATGGGAGAGCGCAAGGTCTTTATTCTAACCAGACCAATCTCCTTATTGCTTCTAAAACTCCCCAGGCCCATTTTTACCCTCTGCCTGCTAGTCCTCTCTCCCCATTGACATTCCCAACTTCATCTCTGTTGCTCAAAATGTTCCCAAACTCATATTGCCTTTGGTGTTTGTCATTCAAAGATTCAGTCACATCCTTCCTTGCGTCCCAATGCAAAAGCTTCCCTTGTCTATGTCATGACTCCCTACCAGCCCTTGAAGGAAAGATCCGTGTCCAATCCATCCTTCTGATCTAGATGGTACCTGATACAGGAGGAACACTCCAGAATAAATCTAAATCATGAAGAATCAACTGTGGTAGGAATCCCTGCTCAGTGCTCAAGTCCTCTACAAATGATGGAAGATCCTGAATGGCACCCTGCAAGATTTGACTTGGCATACATCCCAGGACAGTGCTTCCCATCCTTGAGTGAGCATCAGAATTCCCTAGACAGCTTGTTAAAATACAGATTACAGAGCTTTCATCCAGCAGATCTGTGTTGGTAAAGCCTGATAACTTGCATTTCTAGCAGGTCTCAGGTGGTACTGATGCTGCTGGGTCCTCTGCCTTGGACCCATGTCATAAACTACAACTCAAGAGAGGTCCAGATACTAGTTCCAGCTCTGCCAAATGTGGCTGAGGCAGCTGGGGCAAGTAATTTAAACTCTCCAGGCTTCTTCAGCTCAAGTTTGTCTTGTATGATTGCTAATGTTACTTTTATCTCTACAGCTACCTGAGTATAAAGGGTCTAGAGCAGGCATCCTCAAACTATGGCCTGTGGGCCACATGCAGCTCGCCTAGGACATTTATCCACCCTGTTGGGTGTTTTTGCCACCACTGCCTGTCTTGCTTAGCAGCCGACTCTTCCCAGGGCCTGCAGTCCGGCCCTCAAAGGTCTGAGGGACAGTGAACTGGCCCCCTGTTTTAAAAGTTTGAGGACCCCTGGTCTAGAATACCCTCCCTTGTGTCATTTCCACAATGCTTATAATCTTCAACAAAGGCACTGGTCAGATCAGTGACCACCTGCCAAGTCCTGAGGTCACAGAGTTCAGCCCCAAATGATGCTGGAACCCAGGAAAGGGCTGGGTAGAAGGGGAGGAAACCAGCCAGAGAGCACAGGGGCCAGGAAACTGACAGGGGCAGGAGCTGCCCTTGGAGGAAGCCAGACCATGTTCTGGTGTGGACCTGGAGCCTGGGCTGCTCTCCCTGGGCTCCTGCTGAAGGAAGCTGAGTGGCAGACCTCACAGATCCATTATTGGCTCATTGAGCAATGTCTTAAGAGAGACGATGACCAGACCCAATGGCCAACTGGTCCTTCTCCAGCCTCTAGGATGGATCAAAATACTTTCCTTGTTTTATTCTTTCCCTCAACAATGGGATCTCCAGCTGTGACTGAGTATGAAGAGGAACCAGGCCTCAGGCATCTCCTAGTAGGGAGAATCACCAGGATTGGTTTCAAGTCCTCAAAGGGAAGAGAACAATTGCAATATTCACCTATGGAGATGCTGGCAAGAAACCCTGCTCCCCGTGGCTACCTTTAGAAGATGATAAGGTGCAGTTAGGATTTGGGCATCTTTGATACCAGATCCATTCTTCACTTTTTGTTGTCAGATGGCCAGGATGTCACCTGCTCCTGCCCTGCAGCCCTGGTGGCCCTGAGACTCAGCCTCAGCTGTTCTTGGGAGCCTGTCACTCTGGTCTCCTACGTAAAGCAGCGTCTGCAGGGCCTAGAGCAGAAGTGAGTGGTGTAGCTCTGAAAAGTAGTATCGTTGTTCACTGGTCTTAATATTTTCTCTTATGCGCTGCCTGTGTCTCACTTCTGGTGCCTCAGAAGTCGCTCAGTTAAAGTGATTCAGAGAGAAGTGGCTGACCGGATAACCATCCACATAATGGACACTCGCACCGCACCTTGTTTCCGAGGGGCTCTTTCACATAATCTGGGCTGCTCTGTAGTGTTTGATTTCTCTAAAGATGTGTGGTCATTTTTAACAGTGGATCTCAGTCATGCAATAAGGGGAGCAGCTGCAAAAAAGGAAGACAGAAATACGGCTGATTCCTCGCAAGGCCCTTCACTGCATTCCCAAGTAGAGGAAGTGACCCAAGGGGATGTGGGTGCCCTGTGCTTGGCGATGGCTTCAGATGCCATGTGGACCCAAGGGGGACCTCCTCCCGGGTCCCAGGTTATCAGGTCTTCCTGAATGGCATCTGGAGAGAGCTAGGGTGTTAGCACTAAAAGTATTTTGGTGTGAGATCATCACTCCCCTTCACGCTGTTTTTTAGACAAGACCAAAATGATTTGACTTCTATTTCCTTGTACAGTCTCACAACAGCAGATGTGAATCTCACTGGCCTGGAGAAGGAAAAGTGGTTTGTTCAAAACCTCAGCCAGTTGCCCTGACTCCCCACAGAGCCCTCACCTGTCAGGCTGCTCTGGTCCTGAAGCCTGTTTCTTTAGCCTTCCAGCGGTCATCCCAGTGCAAACCCTCCCTTTGTTGATGGTTCTGGATTTGGTGTCCAGTATTCCCAGTGGAAAATATTTGCTGTGTTTGAAAGCTCGTCCAATAACCAGAAGCACACATAGTAATCATTGCTTATACCTAGTTTTTCCTATTCCCATGCACATTCCTGCCCATTCTTCCACCAGTTCCAGGAGCTGAATAGAAAAATCTTTATAGATGAGTAAATTGAGATTCAGCCAAATTGAGGGATTTGCCCACAGCCATCCAGCACTTTGTCCAGGTATCTTTGGTCCCAGTTAAAGATAGGAGCCTAGACACAAAATCCAGATGTGAGACGGCTCTTAAACATCTACATCTGTGTGGTAGCCTCAATACCCACTGACCACACTTACGCCCCTCACCCAAGCCCACTGAGCTCCTGCTGGCAGCATTTGTAAGAGGGAACCTGCTTTACACCTGAATAATCCTTTTTATCATCTTAAAAGTTCCCCCAAAACAATAAACACTGTGGGCTGACTGCTTGTAATAATTAATTGCCCAAAGTAATCGAAATGCCCTGCACTGACTCCTGGGTTGACTCAAGACAGAGTCAAAGGAGACCAGCATCCACCCGGCACGGACGCCTGTTTCCACAGGGTTAAAGCAGACCCTGCCCACACGTCCTCCTGCAGTTCCCCACTGGTGGCTCTATTTGTCGAATCTCTACCAGCTTCTGTCTTGTGTTTTTATTTTCTGCCCAACAAAGGATATGTTGTTCTCTACAAAGATCCCTTGATTAAAAGCCCAAGTATTGAGTAACCCTGCTACTCCCACCCATTCTAGACCCTCCCCCACTCCTCCATTCTCCTCCACGGCCACATCCTTCTCCACCCTCCCTGTGAAGGGTGGATCCGAGATCCATGTGTGTTTAATCCTGCCAGAAACACTTGTACAAATGGTGCCCCCAGAGGGCTCCGGGATGGGGAGAAGGGACATGAGTACAAACATTAGCTTCAGGTATTAACCAGTAACTGAACGTGAGTTCTAGATCCCAGCTGTCTGTATTAGTTGTCACCCGTTGTGCAAGAGGGCTGGGACTGGCCAGCCCCCACTGAGAAAACTGGGATGACTTCTCATGATCCCAGAGAATAAGGATCGAATTTCCTAGGGTGGCAAATCACCACTGTACTACCCAGGCCCACCCCACCAGGCTAACACCTCAAGGGTTTCACCATAACAGAGAAAGGCCAGTTTTCCCAGTGCTGAGGGAGCCTGACCTGGCATTGTTAAGCGGGTAGCCCCGGGAGGATAGCTTTTCAAATTTTGCCTGTGAGTGTCACTGCATCTCAAAAGCTTCTCCTATTTAAAAGTTAAAACGAATCTTCAGACTTCTCAGAAATACCAAGTATAACGTCTTTCACAGAAAAATAACATGATTGATATCACTTTGATAGGTGATCTAACCAGTTCTCCGTCTTCCAGACAGGGCCACGGTGAGATGTCTCTGGGAGATGAGACACATCATTTTCACCATCTCCTGGCAGGAGACACCACACCTCACTTCAGCTATTTCAGTGTCTGGTGACAGTTCCTCTCCAGAAATGTCTTACAGAGCCAACTCAAATTCCTCCTATTCTCATGGAGAACATTTCTTGGGTCTGGTCCTCAGGACAAAGTGGGAACGTGTTCCTCCTTAAAGATCCCATTAACAGGGAAGCCCAGAGCCCTCAGAAAATGTTCCTCCTAATGCAGATAGAAATCATTCCATCTGTGAAGACATTGTGATTGAAACTGTGTATTCATTTTTCAGCAAGGAAACTGCTCTTATCTCATCTGACACTGGGGAATGAGACAGCTACTGGGGACAAAGTCAGCCCACCTCGATTGTATCTGCCCTTCGCAAAACTAAACAAAATATCATTTTGTTCCCAAACATAAAACCCTAAGAATGACAATCGTAAATCATTTTTTAAATTTGTTTCATTTTTTAAAACATAATGGCATGACATTCTGTAACATCTCTCACCAGGAGATGACCTCCCAGAGGAAACCGGCAAACCAACCCAAACTTGAACGCTGGCTGCCTTCCAGCTTTTCTCACTGGGAGATGTTCACGATTTATTTGAAAGTGACTTCTTATAAAAGTTGGAAAGTCAAAACACAGTTACACACTCTGTGGGAAATTCTAGGTTGTATAGAATCAGAATTGTCTTGCTAAAAAGAACTTTGCAGATTACATCGGCCAAATTCCACACTTGCCGCAGAAAGACGAGAGGCCTGGGGGACAGGTTTCTGGACATGTGACATCTGCCCTGATGACCTTCCTTTCCACCAAGAGGCTTCTCTTGGTTCTTGTGCCCACATAAGCCCTGAGTTACATTTCTGCCTCTACTCCCCAAATCGGCACTCCCATTTGGGTTTTTTTAAATTTATTTTTTGTTTGTTTGGTTTTTTGCAGACAGAGTCTCATCCTGTGTCCTGGGTAGAGTGCCATGGTGTCATAGCTCACTGAAACCTCACACTCTTGGGCTCAAACAATCCTCCTGCCTCAGCCTCCCCCAGTAGCTGGGACTACAGGCTCCCCACCACAACACCCAGCTAGTTTTTCTATTTTTAGTAGAGATGGTGTCACTCTCACTCAGGCTGGTCTTGAACTCTTGAGCTCAAGGGATCCTCCCACCTCAGCCTCCCAGGGTGCTAGGATTACAGGCATGGCCAAGAGAGCTCCTATTTCAACAGGGATTTTGAGTTGCCAAGGTTTACAATCCCTGGGCCTGTGACGCTGAATTGTGTCTTGCAGCACAAATGAGAGAAATCAGATAGGTTCCCCCTACACCCCCTGTCACTTGAAAAACTATGCTTTGTTTGGACAGATAATCCAGGAGTGTCCCCTGCTGAAGAACAGACAATAAAAGCTGCATTGAGACGTGAAACCACCCAAAGACACGGATGAATAATACAGAGTGAAACTCAGAGAATAAGGAAGACGTGGTGTCCTCTCTTTTGTTTTCCTAAACTCCATTTAACTTCTCTCAGACTATTTGTTTCTTCCTGAAGATAACCTTTCCTACCACAGGAGAATTATAATAACCTTTATCATTACTGCCATCATTCTGAATTGGTACCATTGGTTTTGGGGCTGACTGCAGAGAAGGCCGAGGGAGAGAATTCTGCCTGCCCTGAACCAGGACACGTGGCCACCTGCAAGGCACAGAGCAAAATCCTAACAAAGCACTTCAGTGACCCACTGCAAAAGAGCCCTTCCTTCTGCTCCACCCTCTCTCCCCACCCTTTGGCAAAATCTGAGTAAACAGGTGTGTTCAGTGCCAGGACTTGAAGGTCAACATATCCCTGCTTTGTCAGAGAGACCTGGGAATCAATCGGGTCAAGTGGACTTTGCGGAAACGCCATACTTCCCGCTCCACGGGTGTTTGAGCCTAAGGATTAGAAGTAAAGATGTCTCGGGGAAGCTTGCCAAGAAGCTATGAAGCAGACACCTGATGCTACGGTGTGGCCCAGGGCCACCGACAGATGTGCCAGCTGATGGGTTGTGTATTCATGGGATGCAGTTCCCCTCGCATGGTCACCATGGAACCTCAAAATGTAAGACAGGAGAACTTGAAAAGGAGCCCAAGACTCCCAGGTCATGGTGTGCATGCGCTGACTAGCTCCCTCGCCCCTGAGGGTGGGCAGGACCTGTACACGTGAAGGACCACCACTCCTGGGATCAGCTTACATTACACTATGTGGCAAAGGTAAATGGATTCTGATTATGTAAATAAAATTCCTGATCAGTTGACTTTGTGTTAGGGATGTTATCTTGTGTGGGAATGACTTCAGCAGGTAACTTTAAATTAATCAGAGAGGAATGTGTCCTGGGGGGCCCTGACCTAATCAGATGGGTCCCTTCAAAGACGGTCTACAGATTAAAGCAGAGGAAGGCAGGGAGATTTCAGGCAGCAGAGACATCCTCCTTCTGGCCGTGAAGAAGCAAGTCACCATGTCACGGAGAGGCCCCCGTGCAGGGTGGTTTGTCAGAGATGAGGGCCTCAGTCTTAAAATTGCAAAGAACTGAATTCTTCCAACAACCTGTAGACTTGGAAGCAGACCCCAAGCCTCATGCTGGAATCACACTCACCACTGGCAGATGATTTCAGCCTGTGAGACCCCGAGCAAAGGGCCCAGGTTTGGCATGTCTAGACTCCTGACCCCTGGAAGCTATGAGATGATAAATGTGTGGTAAGCCACTAAATTTGTGGTGATTGTTTACATGAAAGAGAAAACTAACACATCATCCTATGAATTGCACAGAGAAAACATACCCACATGTTCTCTGGTTTCTCCTTATCTGTCCTCTCTACCTTCCCCCACGGTAGATACTCAAAGGCAGAGCCTGCTATACACACAGGTCCGGCAGACCGCTGCAGTGCGTGGGAGCGGGGAAGGACAAGGGTCCTGAAGTCTCTACACCAGGCTGTTGGGGCGATTGAAGGTCAGATGATCGTGTAGAATGTGTTCTAGGAAGGTCCTTAGATTCATGGTGGGTGATTAATGCTCCCTTCACATTAGATGATCAGATGATTAGACTTTGATAATTTAGTCACACACTACATAAATGTCCCAAGTTTTGGGGGTGGCTCCACTAGAAATCAAAATGCCCACCCCAAATCCCCAACACAGGTGGGTAAAGATGTCTGAACTCAGAATGAGACCCGGGGCAAGAGCTGCAAGGAGCAGGGGAATGTCCCTGCCTGGGGTTTCTTCCCAGATAGTCCTACCCATGCCAGACTTGGCTCTCCCAATCAGGTTTAGAACTGAGTAGTCAGAAACCACATAGATTATGTCATCCAACCTCTGCACTGGACAGACAGGAAACTGACGTTAGTTACCTTTCCCAAAGCCATCCGGCCAGAAGCACCAGAGGCGAGACCAAAACACTCAAGGCTTCAAACTATTTCCCGCTGGTTCACCTTTCCTCCAGTGCAAAATGGACCAGGGGTTGTCTGTTGGTTAAATCACAATGCACCCCAACAGGGCATCCATTTCAACTTGTGCTTCAGCCTGAGCCAAGTTGCAGTCACTCCTCCTGGAATAGGACATGTTAGCTGGGCCACCAGCTGCAGTGTCTCTCATTGCTAAGTGATGGTGCAGCGGCTCAGACATGCCCAGACCCAAATCTCCCCGGGACTTTTAGTTTCACAGGACACTCAGTGGCTGCCGTAACAAAATACCACAATGTCTTATTCAATCACTGCTGTGGAAGGCAGAAGTCTTGAGTCCAGGTGGGCAGGGCTGCCCTCTGTCTGAAGGCCATAAGGAAGAGTCCCCTCCCGGCCCCTCCCAGCTTCCCCTCCTTGGCTTGCAAAATTATCACACCAGACTCTCCTCTGTCCTCTCATTATCTTCTTCCCCGTGTGTGTCTGTATGTCTCTCATCTTCTTATGAGAACACCTGTCACATGGGACTTGGGCACACCTGAATCCAGTAGGACTTCACCTGAATTCAACCAGTTACCTCTGCAAAGACCCTGTTTCCAAATAAGGCCACATTCAGAGCTTCTGGTAGACATGAACTTCAGGAGACACTATGCAGCCCATTACACTAGGTTTATATGTATCCCCAGAGCTAATCTCAACCAGCCTCTGCAAGAGTGGTGAGATTGGTACATGCATCCCTCCTCTTTCTCACCCAGCCCCTCCAGATCCTATTATGACCAGGACCCAGAGATTGGAGCACTAGAGCTGGAAATAACCTCAGAGACTATGTAGCCAATTGTTGAGTCCTGTTGGGAACAGTTTAACAGCACCTGTGTCCAAGCCCCAGAGATTCTGACTCAGGTGGTCTGAGGTGCAAGTACAGTCTAGGCTTTCATCATTTTTAAAGCTGCCCAGATGATTCTGATGAAAACTCCCCAATTTAGCCCACACCCTCGGTTTTCAAATGGAGGACTCGAGGCAGACAAGCCCTTTAGCCACAAACCTTTGTTGATAACAGCCAGCCTTTAAGCTGACAACTGTCTAACTGGAATGTCCTGCTCTCCCTAGATTGGACAAAGCCCCACAAAGTTGGCAGAACAAAGTCCTTGTGGTGGCCCACATCCTCCACTCATGACAAATAAGGCCCCACCACAGCCACCAGGCAAGATGGCAGCCACCTCGCTGCCACCACCATCAGGACATCTGATCAGCTACTGACACACACCCCTGGCCTCCGGAAGGCCAGTGCAAGTGCAGGCTCTACACACTTTCGAGTGCTGTGCCCATGCTCATCATCCCTTCTATCACTTCCTTGGTGGCAGCACCCCCTCAATCTCAGCAGCTGTGTGAGATGTCCTGCCGTGCACACTCTGTCCACTGGCCCACTAGGGTTCCCTCCCACATGTTCTTGGGTCTCCTTCAGGCCACTGTTCCGTTTTCTCATTGTAACTGTACATTTTTTAAAGGCAAGGCCATTTTTACTTACTTCTTTTTCATTTTTATGCATTCCAGGGTCATACTCAAGGCAATCAATTCCTCTTGCCTGAGCTAGCAAAAAAATGCCAAAGTATGTCCCAGAGAGGGCCGCCCAACACCTGAACCACCACCAGATTATTGGAAGATGTCTTTTGAACAATATTTTCTTTGGGGACCAATGAGTCATTTTAAAACTGCAATAAAACACAAACAAGCCATTGAAAGACACAGCGAGTGCTGCGGTCCTCCACACCGTCCGGGATTCCAGCCACCCTCTGCATCTTCTCCTCCTCTTGGCTCCAAAAGTGGGAGAAGCAGCTGAGAGCTCAGCTCACGTGACCTGAACTGGCCTCTGCACCTCAGCCAGTGACAGGTTGAAAAGTCAAGAGTCATAGAGCCTTGTTAAAATAAGTCAGTAGCCTTTGTATACGCCCATAACAGCCAAGATGAGAGGCTAATAAAGGACACAACCCCCTTCACCATAGCTTCAAAGAAAATGAAATACATAGGAATTTACCTAACAAAAGAGATGAAGGACCTCTATAAAGACAGTTATGAAACCCTAAGTAAAGAAATAGCAGAAGATATTAACAAATGGAAAAACATACCATGCTCATGGCTGGGAAGAATCAACACTGCTAAAATTTCTTTATTTAATGCCATCCCTATTAAAATACCAACATTGTACTTTTAAGACTTGAAAAAAATAATTCTTCATTTTGTATGGAACCAGAAAAAACCCTGTATAGCTAAGGCAGTGCTTAGTAATAAAAACAAAGCCGGGGGCATCACCATACCAGATTTTAGGCTGTACGACAAGACCATAGTGATCAAAAGAGCATGGTACTGACACAAAAATAGAGACATAGACATTTGGAATCGAATAGAAAACCAGGAAATGAAACTAACATCTTACAGCCACCTAACCTTTGATAAACCATACAAGAACATACACTGGGGGAAGACTCCCTATTCAATAAATGGTGCTGGAAGAACTGGATATCCACATGTAAAAGACTGAAACTGGACCCGTACCTTCTTCCATTCACAAAAATTGATTCAAGATGGATAAAGGACTTAAATTTAAGACATGAAACGATAAAAATCCTCAAAAAAAGCATAGGAAAACACTTGATGATATCAGCCTAGGGAAAGACTTTATGAAGAAGACTTCTGAGGCAATTGCAACAACAACAAAAATAAACAAATGGGATTTAATTAAACTGAAAAGCTTCTGTACAGCTAAGATGACAACAACCAAAGCAAATAGTCAACCTACACAATGGAAAAGGATATTTGCATATTTTGAACCAGACAAAAGCTTGATAACCAGGATCTATAGAGAACTCAAATTAATCCACATGAAAAAAGTCAATAATCCCATACATCAATAGGGAAGAAAGATGAACAGAACCTTCTCTAAAGAAGACAGACGAATATCTAGCAAATATGAAAAAAACTCTCATTGTCCCTAATTATTAGAGAAATGCACATTGAAACCACCCTAAGATATATCTAACCCTAGCAAGAATGGCCCATATCACAAAATCTCAAAACTGCAGATGCTGGCATGGACGTGGAGAGAAGGGAACATTTTCACACTGCTGGTGGGACTGTAAACTAATACAACCGTTGTGGAGGGAAGTATGGAGAATCCTCAAAGAACTCAAGCTAGACCTCCCATTTGATCCTGCAATCCCAGTACTGGGCATCTACCCAGAAGGAAAAAAATCCTTTTACCATAAGGACACTTGCACTAGACTCTTTATCACAGCACAATTTACAATTACCAAAATGTGGAAACAGCCTAAATGCTCACCAAACTCAGGAATGGATTGACAAGCTGTGATGTATGCATACCATGGAATACTATTTAGCCATTAAAAAAGATGGCTCATGCCTATTGTCCCAGCGCTGTGGGAGGCTGAGGCAGGTGGATCTCCTGAGCTCAGCTGAGTTCGAGACCAGCGAAAGACCAGCATGAGCCAGAGTGAGCCAGAGTGAGCCAGAGTGAGACCCTGTCTGTACAAAAAAAAAAAAGAGATGGAGACTTTACATCCTTTGTATTAACCCGGATGGAAGTGGAACCCATTATTCTTAGTAAAGCATCACAAGAATGAAGAAGCATGAATCCTATGTACTCAATTTTGATGTGAGGACAATTAATGACCTAGCATACAGTGGGGGATAGAGGAAGGGGAGAGCAGAGAGAGGGAAGGAGAGAGAGGATGGGGAAAAGGAAGATCAGAGAGAGGGGAAGAGGGAGGGGGTGGGAGTCCTGGTGTGTGATGCACCTTTTGAGGGTAAGACACAATTATAAGAGGGACTTTACCTAACAATGAAATCAGTGTAACCTGGTTTCCTGTACCCTCCATGAATTCCCAACAATAAAAAGAAAAAATCATCCCCTTTAAATAATAACATTTTTAAGGAAAAAAAATAAAATAACTAGTGTTTTTTCTTTTTAGTTCAGTCTACACTTCGGGGAAACATGTCCAAATGATAAGGCAAGCACTGTGCACATTCCAACTACTTTAGTGCCCAAAATGACCTGAAAGGGCCTAGTCAGATGGTACCGCCCAAGTGCACAGGGACGTCTGGGGGCCTCTGACTTCACAAACCTCAACACAATGCAACTTGTGGCTTCCTGAAAGGCCTGTGGGCCTAACACCTGTGGCACAGGCCATACTCACCTCTGTCCTGCCACAGAGTCTCTCCCCTCCTTTCTCTTCCTCCTTCTCCCTCCCTGCCCTCCCTCCCACTGTAAGTCCCATTCCTAGAATCAGTCTCCTTTTTAGAACAGGAAACCGTGAAAGCCCTTCCTGGCCCCCTTCCTGTGGTTGCACAGAAGCCACCTCCTGGTTGGCTGAGGGCTGCCTGGCGCTGCTCCTGCTCTAGGAGCCGTTCAGAAATCAGCTCTCCAGAGAGCCAGAAAAGAGGTGAGCTCTGGTGGCTGCCCCAGCTGAGCAGCACTACATCGTTACAGCACAGTCACAAACACGTCACAATAAAGTCGTCACTTTGTGCTTCTTCTCAGCTGAGCCTCGGGCTAGATGGCCACTCAGAAGGGCCCAATGTGCAGATTCCCTGTTGACAGTTACAAGGTAAATAAATGGCAGGAGTTACTGACTGTCTGGCTATTAACTCAGGAACAATCAAGTCAAGGTCAGAGTGACTTGGCCCTGTGGACACTCAGGGGTTCAGCACTAGTCTGAATGTCCCCACGCTCTGACCCCAAATGAGCCACCTCTACTCCTCAGTGGCAGGTAGGGAGCCACAGAGGAGGTTTAGAGGATGCAGCCAGAGTGGAGGGGGACAATGTGTCTTCCACTGACCTCCTGCATGGGCTGCCGTGGGACCTTCTGGGCGGGGAGTGTGAGGACCAGTCAGCTCAGGGAGGTGGGCTGGCCCCAGGGTTCAAGGCTGGTGAGAGCAAGACACAGGACTCTTAGGCAGGCTCCCAAAGCTCCCCCTTCCAGAAAATCCTCAGGCATGTCTAAGCTGGGGGTGCCTCTGGCTGCACCACTGGGCCTGCTGGGCATGAAGGTGGTGGCAGGGGGTGTCAGAGAGTTGCTTAAGAGCTGGTTCCAATTCCTGAAGTCTCTGGGGCGGCGTCCACCTTCTCCTCACGCCCACCCATCTGTCTGCACAAACGGCAGAGAGGCAGGGTGACGCCGAGAGCGAGCTGTGCTAGTCGGGCTGATAGGAGTGCCCTGTCCTTCAGGGTATTTCCATGCAAGAAAGAAAGCCCCAGGACAGAGCGGAATTCCCCCTCCCCCAGACACTCTTTAGCACCTCAGAAAATACAACCTGACCATCTGAGTGTGGCTTTCCTGGAAACCGCAGCTGAGACCAGCACAGTTTTCTTATATTTTCCTTCTCTGACCTTCAAAGGCCATCCTGGTCTGCCACCCCCTCCCCCGCAAAGGCTGTGTCTGCACCAAGCCAGAGGGGTCAAGCCAACTCCTACCTGTCTGTGTCAAGGGCAATCTCAGCGGAAGGTGGAGGAGGCCCGCTGAGGTCCAGAGAATGGGAGGATTTGCCAGCTGATGAGGAGGAGGGAGTGGCCTGACCGGACAGTGGGCTCTGGCTTTGAGGGGACCACCCACATTGGTCTGCTTTCCAATTCTCCGGGCCTCAAGTAAGTATCATGCAACAGGAAACATCATCTCCAAGCCAAATGACAGGGGTCCCCATAGAGCTGTCATTCCACCGTGGAGGCTGTCCAGTTCATGATGTGGCTGGCAGACAAATGGACCAAGCCTAGATACCCCACAGTCACTGACCAAAGTGGACGGCTGAGCTATCAGTGACCACAGTCTCGGGCATGGTACTGTATTGGAGACAACCAAGAATTCATTGCCTTCCACCTTGGTAAGAAAGGTTCAAGTTCCTATAAAATTGAAAACTCATGCCCTGTCCATTTTGGCAACTTATTGTTAGGACAGTTACCCAATAAGAAAAGCAATTTTCAGAAAAAAATAATTTGCATGCAGCCAGCTACTTTGCACCTTTTACAGAGACCTTCTATATACCTCCTATGTGATTGTGAGATAGAGTTCCCATCTTCCAGATGAGAAGAGTGAGTCTGAGAGATTAAATGATCATTCAGATACATCAGAGGATTCAGGCACCAGATTTGAGTCCTACATCTGCAGAAGATTTTGGTGTTTTCCTTTTGTCTTTTTGAACACTGGTGCTCCTCAAAAATCCTTCTAGGGAAGAGCCCATGACATGTTTGTCTTGTTAGTACTTCAAGCCAACAATCAAATAAAAACCTTCCTTAATGCTGTTAGAATCCCACCCCTTTTAACAAAACACTCTAAGCAAAGACTGCTTCTCTCCCTCTGGCACCTGGAATTATTCTGGAAGCTGCAAGGACCCAAAATATTTGAAGAACCTCACAGGAGGGTGCTGGTTATGTAGAGGGCAGAGCTTCGGAAACAGACCTCACCCAGGTTCACTAGCGTCAGCCACCTGGAAAGATGGCTTTACAGGGAGACAGAACTCAGTAGGTGCACTGAGCCAAGGGTCCTCCCAGGCCAGCCACTGAGGTCCATGGCCTTTGTCCCGTCACCCAGAAGTCCATCACAGAACCCCCTACAGAAGGGGGTCAAGGAAGAGATGGGAGGCGTTACCAAGACAAATGAGAGTGTTGGGACGGGCTGAAATGGCCAGAGGCCTCGGGAGCAAGAACATCAGGGTGAGACACAATGTGGATGGTGGTTCCTGAGAAAGGCGAAATGAGCAGCAGGTTAGATAAGATCCCGCTGGTGGGCAGACCCCAGAACTTACACTAACATAAATGATTCCTTAAAAGTGAACTCCATGCTTCTAAACAATTTCCACGGACCATGCCTTGAGTCAGCCGCCTCCACAGGCTTGGGGAGAGAAACAGGCAGTTTGCTGCTCTCCCTGAACAAATGGCCTCCTTCAGGCAAGAACATTGGAAGCCTCAGCAAGACCCCTATATGGAAACAGTGACTTTGTCAACCATGGCTACAATGGCAGGCACCAGGCCCTGCGGGGTCCTGAGCACACAGCAAGCAGCAGGTGTGGCTTCTTGGTGGACCCCTGCCAACAAAGTCCCTGGTGAATAGTGAGGTCAGCTCCTCTGGGACCAGGGACCACACACATCCATGTGACCTTATAAAGTGGCATGCCCTGAAGTGCAGTAACATTAAACCACACACATCCATGTGACCTTATAAAGTGGCATGCTTTGAAGTGCAGTTAACTTTAAACATTAACATTAAAAATGCAAATGTCTGAAGGGAAACTCACCTTATAGAAGAGTTTAGAATGGAACCATGGAAGGGAAAGAGAAGTCATTTATAATGGGAACGAACATCTCCAGCCCTGATGTATCCATTTTATGTACCAAGGGTTTGGTGAATTATCTGTTCTTAAAATGATGCACACCTCGGCTCTCTTAAATGTAAAAGAAGAGTTGAAAATATTTTTGTTTATAAAAAGCCATTCTTCTAAAACTCTTGCAAAGCCTGATTATGAACCACTTGAAATGGAGACTTGGCGGGGTGTGGGGTAAGTGGGATTTCACTACAGGGACCTGCTGAAGGATGCTAAGGGGAGCTCATCCTGCACCGTGGGTGGGCTTGGGGTATGTGTACATGTGTGCAAATATGCATCGGTGTAACATACTTGTGTGTGTGTTTGTGACATTTAATCCCTGGAGATAGATAGACCTGTAGAGTGGAAATTACTGAGACCTCTGGTCTTTCTCCTGGCCAGAACTCTGTCATCCCCAAGTGCTGGGTAGTAGTTCTTGTGTTCTTTTCCAGCCTCCTTTTGAAGATTCAGTGTTCAGAAATAAAGCTGGTTTTTCCCTAATTTTCATCCCCCTGGCCAACTAGAAGTAAGAATGGGATCCTCCCCATTCAGAGAAGCTTTTACACAACCAGCCTCCAAACAGGGATTTGTTCACTGTTTGTCCATATTTGCATTCTGTATGGTATGTTTGAAAAAACAAATGCATTTTAAAAAATACACACACGCACACTGTAATAAAGCTTTTAAACCAGCACAACAGGTTAATTCTCATCTCCTCACATACATATGTTGATTTTGGAAGGACATAAAAGGGGGGTGGGGCAGAGCTGGAGGCAGGACTGCAAGTGGGATTGGGCATCGCTGAGGCGGAGTGGGGCTGGAGGCGGGGCTGGGGACATGGCTGCAGGTGTGATAGAGCCCAGTTGGGGCGGGGCTGGAGGCAGTGCTAGGGGATGGCTTGCAGGTGTGATAGGGCAGAGCTGTGTTGTGGTGAAGGTGAGGCTGGAGGCAGAGCTGGGGGTGGGGCTGCAGGTGTGATAGGACCCAGCTGGAGTTGGAGGGCAGGACTAAGGGGAAGACTGCCTGGAACTAGCCACTTTCCTACCACCGCATGTGAGAGTGGAACAGCCTGCAGGGCCTCTGTTTCAATCACCTGAACAAGGCCGTTCACCTGTGTCATTTCAGGCCTCCTTAAACCTCTTTTAAAATATCCCTATGGTTCACAACTGAAGTATAGATTATCTCTGATTCAAAATACTAATAATCTCTGGTTCAAGTTTGCTGTCGTCATTTTAAAGGAAGCCCTTACCATTCATTCTATTTCTTTAAATCTAAATGGAGACTGTAAAGTTAAAAAAAAAAATAGAGACTTGTTCCATTTTAAAATCTTTATAATTTGTTTAATTTTTAAGGCCAACAGAGTTTATGTAATCATTTTACTATCTAAAAATACAAAGTGAGCACTAGGAACATCTGGTGGTACTAGAGTTAAAAATCTGACTCCTAAACAGATGTGACACAATGGGGACTAGAGTGACACTTGCTAGCCAGGACATCCAAAAAACGAGTGGTTGGCAAAGACAGCAAGCTGCTAGGGCAAAGCCACAGCAGCTGGTGAGTAGGAAAGAAAGGCCACAATATCAAAGACTTTGTTTCCTTTACCAGACCTCATTCACTTCAGCTCAGGCTAGTTACTGTTGACGCATTTTACTCTCTTTCAACTGAATCACCCTAGAGCAGACGTACACACACATGGAAACTGAGCGTTTGAGCATCTAACACACACCACAACCAACTCAACAAGATGGGTTTTTGTGAGAATGTCAGAGGAACAGTCTGAGAGATAAGGCTCAAATCCTGTGAGGTCTTGATGAGTATCTAAATGACCTCCTATTTCTCTTCCATGCCTGGGGAGACAGCCCAGACACCCAGCCCACACACCGAGCGGTGATGAGAGGCTGGTTACAGGGATGGGGGGAAAGCCAAAGATAAACCAGAAACCTGTGAGTCAACAGTTTCCACTTCCTCCCGAACTGGACCAGTTACCAGAACTGCCCAAGACAAGCCACCATGAATTTGATCTCCCTGGATTTTCCCTGCCTGGTCTCTAAACGAGCCAACAAAGGTCAGAGAAGCAGCGGTAACCAGGTTGACCCCACACAATACTAGCATTGCTGATGGAGTGTGAAGTTGGGTCTTGGAGACAGCGGTCATTGGAAGGAATCAGGGTGTCCTTGGCTCCAGGGCAGGGAGATTCGCCAATGTGCAGCTCATGTTGAGTCTTCCTGAAGGCAGAGTCTCTGTGGCCAAGGAGAGAGCAAGAGGAGGTGCTGGAACCAAAGATACAGGTAGACACCATCCTCCGTTGCCTTTTCTGGAATCAGCAGCATCCCTGAAGCTGTGACACAGGAGAGTGGGGGCATTCTGGACTTCCGGTTCCTGCCCGTCCCTCAGGTCTGAGGCTCTACAATTCCCCACCTCTGTAAAACCACCGCTTTAAAACCACAAGCATCCTCCCCAGCTCTGCAGAGCCCAGTCTTCTTGTTTGTTTAGGTCCTCCAGGTTTGATGGTCAAGGCTGCCCAGGAAGTCCTCTCTCCAGTCTTTTAAGATGCTGTAACGTGATACCATATATGAATGAAATTGTGTGCAATATGAGTTTGTGTGTGTGTATGTGTGTGTGTGCAACAGACTGAAGATTTGGAGATGTTCACCAATAAGTTATCGGTAATTAAGTGGAATAAAATTTTAGGTGATTTTTTCTACTTCCTTCTTCACACTGATATGGTTTTAAGATATTAAAACAGGCATAGATCATTTTGTAATTACCAAAAAATGATACTTTCATTTTTGAAAAAAATTGCAACTGATATTCTGGAGAAGAAACACAGGCTATATGTGGTAACTATCAGAGACAGATGAACTTTTTAAAAACTGAAGCATTTGAATCCAAACCTAATTTTCTTTCAAGCTGAAACTGCAGAACACACACTCTAAGCCTCCTAGACCCCGATGCCAGCGAATGTCAAAGATACAAATTAACAAATGATATATACGACATAGGTCAGTTGACCAATGACAAGGCCATGTATCATTTGGGGTTGAGTGGATCATACTCTGGGAGTTATTTTGCAAAGGAGGGTCACTGGGGGGAAATGCACAGAACACTCTTTCCTGCTCCACTGAGAAGTCAGACGGAAAACACCGGCATCACTTCATTCTCCTCGCAACATCTAAATACGCGTGCTCGATCTCCTGGTCAGCTGGACATGTGTTTGTGAACTCATCTCTAGCATACGCATTGTTCAAGTATCTCCAGATGCCAGTCATTTCGGAGGGAAATTCGAAATCTCTGTATTTCTTGGCCACAATCTGAAAATGAAGAGCACGTGATCAGGAAAGGGGATACCCACTCACGTAAGCGAGGAAATCAGACAGCCCATTGTTTGGAGGCGTGCGGTGGACCCTCCTGCTCCCCTCATCCTGATGCTTTCCTGGGGTCACTCGGGGTGCCCACTGTGTGGGTGCATCTTGGCTGCAGGAGAGGTTACAAAGGTTCTAGAACCAAACAGTGACTCCGCACAGGCCTGTCCACCCCCACAGCACAGAGGTCCTTGGGGTCTGTTGGCACCTCACATTTCCTGGGCTTTGTTTTCATGAGCTCTGCTGTTATGTTACTTGGTGAGATATGAACAAAGGCCGATCAGACCTTCTGCCTAGATGGGACCAGGGGTCCTGTAAAGTGCCCTCTTTTTCTCCTTCTTGCTAAGCCTCATCTCCTGCAACCCCACATTCCCGTGAATGTTAGTCCCCTCATGCTCCACAAGGAGTATCCTGTGAGTCTGCCCCACAGAGAAGTAGAACAAAGCAGACACACGTCCTTTCCCTCAAGGGGACACTGCTGTGAGGAAAGAGCAGTGGAGCGTGACCATCAGGAGAAACACAGGGGTGTGAGATGCTCCCTCTCGAAGGGACCTGGTCACACGTAGGATGCCTAACACTAGGGGCTGCAGCTGTTTCCTAAGGCTGCCGTAACAAAGTACCACAAACTGGGCGGCTTAGTACAAGAGAAATTTATTCTTTCACAGTTCCAGAGGCTAAAAGTTCAAAGTCAAGATTTCGTCAGTAGGGCCATGCCCCCCTGAAGCCCCCAGGAAAGGCTCTGCCCCAGGTTTCTCCCCTAGACCCCAGCCGCTCCTTGGTTGTGGGAGCGTAACTCCAGTCCTCCCATGGTCTCCTCCCTGCAGGCACGTCTCTGTAGTCACATGTCTCCTTTTAGCAAGGATACCAGTCATTGTGGATTAGGTCCACCCTTCTGCAATATGACTTCATCTTAACTATTACATCTGCAAAGACCTCATTTCCAAATAAGGTCACTGAGGCACAAAGGTTTGGGACCTCAACATATGAATTGGGAGCACAGGCGCCATTCCACCTGTGACAGGGATGAGGGCTCCTCAGGCTACTCCTGCTTGGTCGTCTCCCATCCCACTGGTCCTCAGGATGTCTCACTGAAGGGAGCATGGGACTGACCACAAATTAGAAGGTCTTTGGGGACTTATTTCTCAGATTTTGGAGGCCAGCAGCCATGGCTACAGTGTGGCAGTGGAGCAGGACCATGTGATTTTTAGAAAGCCTCCTAACCGGCTCGGCGCCTGTGGCTCAATCAGCTAAGATGCCAGCCACGTACACCTAAGGTGGCGGGTTCGAATCCCCAGCCGGGGCCGCCAAACAACAATGATGGCTGCAACCAAAAAATGGCCGGGTGCTGTGGCGGGTGCCTGTGGTCCCAGCTACTTGGGAGGCGGAGGCAGGAGACTCGCTTGAGCCCAGGAGTTGGAGGTTGCTATGAGCTGTGATGCCATGGC
>CAUYQV010125303.1:0-11965 GCA_963574575.1 Galagoides demidoff
CTCAGAGTGAGTGGGTGGGGACTCCTCAGAGTTCAATGTTGCAGGTGGGGAATATATACAGTTTTATACAGTTTTACAGTTTTATGCCTGGCCGGAGGGTGCTGTGGCATGTAAGCAGGGGTAGGAGATCCAGTTTTTAGGGGGTCTCTCCTGTGGGATAGAGTGGGAGGAAGTTTGAACTCTGCTCGCTTGTTTGCATGGAGTAAATTGCGAGCCCTTATTGTGGGGGAGGGGAATCCTGTCTGCTTGGTGGTGGATTTTGTACCTTTTGGTTGTATTTTTGAGGGTTGCAGCTTGCCTCAGGAAGGTTGAAGTGCGCTCTTCAATCTTCTCTCTTGGGTCTGCTCCAAACCATCAGCTAACTTGCTAAACTTCTGTCCTTTCAACCTCCTTCTGGATGGGAGCTTCTGTAAAAAGCTGGCTGCAGTCCCGAGTTTCAGTCTTTCTGTCCTTCCATTTTCACAAATAAAGTTGCTATGAACATTTCTGTACAAATAGATTTCTTCTTTCAGCATTTCAATCTTTTCCTTAGGGGAAAGTTCCCAGAGTGGATTATTTACTCAAAAGACATGCATTGTCACTCTTTTAAAAAAACATTTTGATGTGAAAATTTCAAATGTATGCAAAAGTGGAAAGAGTAATATAATGAGCTTGATGTACCTCTCCTTCCAGCCCAACGATTATCAAATTATGGCCATTCTCATTCATCTGCAACTCCATACACTTTTCCCTTAACTTACCCTCCAAACTGTATTATTTCAAAGCAAATCCAGGACATCTGTTTTTGGGTATAACGGTTTTTTTTATTCAGTATGCATTGTCTCATTTTCCTCCCAAAATCAAATGAACTTTCATTCTCAGATATCCAGATGTGACATGATAACAAAATAATGACAAATGAAAAAAACATTGATATGTTAGACTCTATCAAAATTAAAAGCTATAAGACAAAATTATATATTAGGAAGAAAATATTTGCCAATAATATATCTGACAAAGGATATATAGATTTCCTGTGCAAATAATTCTCAAAACTCAATAGTAAAACACATATGCAAAGACAAATAATTCTAACACTTCAATTAGAAAATGAACAAAAGAAACAAAGAGAGGGTTCACTAAAAAAGATATACAGATGATAAACACATAAAAAGATGTTTAATGCTACTACCCGTCAGAGCAGTGCAAGTTAAGAGCACAATGATCTATCACTACACACCTGTTAAAACAGCTAAAATAAAAAACAGTGACAATACAAAATGCTTTTGAGAATGTGGAAAAAGTGAATCTCTTATAATCTGCTGTTGGGAATGTAAAATAGTACTCTGTATTAATATATATAGTCATGCTAAAGTACAGTTTACCAGTTTCCAAATAGATGACAAAAGCAAAAACCCACAAAAATACACAACAATTGCACTCGTGGGCATTAATCTTAGAGAAATAAAAATTTAAGTCCATACACAAGTCTGTCCAAGAATATTCATTGCAGCTTTACTTATAATAGCTAAAAGACTGGAATAGCACATATTCCTCCCTGGGTGAATGATTAAATAGACCATGGTACATCTGTATCCTGGAATACCACTCAGCAATAAAAAGAAAGAAACTAACTGGCAACAGCTTGGATGGATCTCAAGTCAATGAAAACAGTCAATTGCAAAAGCTCTTGTGCTGTCTTAATCCATTTCTGTAACATTATTGAAATGACAAAAAAGGTCACATGAATATGTAAAAGTTTTGTGTCTTTGTTGCCATGGTGCTTCCAAGTTATTATGTTTACATATGTAAGAAGATGGTACACAGCTCCACACACACACTGTATCAATGTCAGCTTTCTATGTCTACTATGGTTACAGAATATGTGTAACCATATTTTTTTCAATATGGTTACATTGGAAAAAACTGGGGACACAGTAGATGGGACCTGCCTGTATTCAACTTCCAGTGAATCTATAATTATTTCAAAATGAAAAGTTAAATATTGAAATATGGGTTTTCTACTGTTATTTTTTGATTCATATGGGGCATGAAGACCTGCAGTGCTGAGGTCTGCTCTTGCCATGGAGAGATGTACATAAAATAAGAGAGCCCAAGACAACATCAGAGAGACCTACATAACATCAGAGAGATATATACCACATCTGAGAGATTTACACAACATGACAGAGATGTACATAACATCAGAGTGACCTACACAACATCAGAGAGATCTACCTATATCACATCAGAGTGACCTACATCACATCTGAGAGACGTGCATCATATCTGAGAGACCTATACAACATGAGAGAGATGTACATTACATCCAAGAGACCTATATAGCATCAGAGAGACTTACATCACATCAGAGACCTACACATCAGAGAGACCTATATCACATTAGAGAGACTTATGCAACATCATAGGGACCTACATTGTATCAGAGAGACCTACACAACATAGAGAGATTAACATCACATCAGAGAGACATATGTAACATCAGAGAGACCTACACAACATCAGAAAGACCTACACATCAGAGAGACTTACATTACATCTAGAGACCTACACAACATCAGAGAACACATCATATCAGAGAGACCTACATGATATGAGAGAAACCTACACAACATCAGAGAGAAATATATCACATCAGAGAGACCTACACAACATCAGAGAAACCTATATCACATCTGAGAGATCTACCTACATTACATCAGAGAGACTGCATCATATCTGAGAAATCTACACAACATCAGAGAGAATAACACAACATCAGAGAGACATACATCACATCAGAGTGACCTACATCACATCAGAGAAACCTATGCAACATCAGAGAAACCTACATCACATCAGAGAGACCATACACAGTATCAGAGAGACCTACACAATATCAGAGAGGCCTACACAACCTCAGAAAGACCTACATCACAGCAGAGGGACCTACACAACATCACAGAGACCTACATATCAGAGAGATGCACATCACATCCGAGAGACTTACATCACATCAGAGACTTTCACAACATCTGAGAGACCTACATTATATCAGAGAGACCAACGTCACATGCAGTGGTTCTCAATTTTCCTAATGCTGTGACCCTTTAATAAGTTGCTCATGTTGTGGTGACCTGCAACCATAAAATTATTTTCATTGCTACTTCATAACTGTAATTTTGCTACTGTTATGAATCATAATGTAAATATCTGATGTGCAGGATGTATTTTCATTGGTCATGACCCACAGGTTGAAAATCGCTTCATTATAGAGACCTACACAACATCAGAGAGAACTACATAACATCAGAGAGATGTACATCACATCAGAGCAACCCACCTCATATCTGAGAGACCTACACAAGATCAGAGAGATGAACATAACACCAGACAGACCTACATTATATCAGAGAGACCTACATCACTTCAGAGAGACCCATGAAACATCTGAGAGACCTACATCACATCAGAGAGACCTATACAACATCACAGAGATGTATATCACATCAGAAAGACCTACGCAATATCCGAGAGACCTACATCATTTCAGAGAGACCTACAAAACATCACAGAGACATACATCACATCAGAGAGACCTACACAACATCAGAGAGACCTATATCACATCTGGGAGACCTACATCACATCAGAGAGACCTATGCAACATCAGAGAGACCTATACCTATGCAATATCAGAGAGACCTATATTATATCAGAGAGACCTACATCATATAAGAGACCTACACAACATCAGAGATACCTACTTCACATCAACATTTCTTAAACCTGCTCTGAAACAGCTCGCCCTGCAGTAACAGCTGGAGGACATTGCTTCTTAATGAACAGGCTTGAGGGGCACTTGGCAGACCAAAGTTCTTTCTATTAATACAGGGGCTTTTCCAGGTTTTCTGTGAGTAGATGTGACTGAATTCACAGAGTGTCTCTTTCCTCTTTGCTGAAAGTTATTTTCTTTAGGAAGAAGGCCCCTGAAGGAAGTGCTTTGACTCATCCATGCCTGCTACAGCTGAAAGTTTGTTAAGGCACTGCAGTTTAGCTTCCTAAGGTTAGGAATTCGGTATCTGGATGCTCAGACTATCAAATCAGGCACAGATACAAGAGACCTGGAAACATGAGCAGAAGGGACACAGGCAATAAGAAATATTTAGGCAGTTTTATGAAAGTGGTGACCCAGTTAAGAGGATATAGAGATACTATATGTGGACATGCACACACAAACACACATCAGCAAACATGTGCATGCAGACACACATAAGACATGTATGTCAGCAAACCCAATGCAGCTCCCACTGAACCTGCCTGGCAGAGTCTGAGGCAGAGATAGCTCATGGCCCCAGCTGGCACCTCCTTGGCTGTCTGTCAGGCTTCCTACTAGACTTTTTATGGTGACTTTCTTGCAATTTTAGACTCTTTGGCTTTTGGTGACAGCACTCTTTCTTAAATCAACTATTTGTTTAGTTATTCTTTCTCAGCCTCACTTTCAGGCTTTTCTTTCTCTCCCATCACTTTTCCATTGGGTTGTCCAAAGGTGGCTCCTTGATGCCCTCAGGCATCTTATTAGCAGTTCCACATCTCTTGATAAGTGATGACCCCAGATCTGAATTTCTAGCATTACTCTTCTTTTCCCTTTGGAAGTATATGCCCAGGGGCCTATTGCATATTTTGACTAGAATGTTCTGTCAAATTTCCTATGTTCAAAGAAGAACTCATTGTTTTCCTTTCCACACCTGTTCCACATTCCACCCCCCCACTGCTAAACACACTTCCAAGCAGAAGAGTCAGAAATAATGGGCTCTGACCTCCATGTGTGCTGAAGCCCACACAAGGACTCTCATGTTATCCCTGTCCTGCCCTCTGCAAGTATCTCAACTCTGCCGTCTCCTCCTGCCTGTTGTCCCTGCTTCAATCCACTTTCATTTCTTCCCCATTTCAACAGTCTCTTGATTATTCTCCCTGACTCCTACTCACACTTTCCCCCTGCCATCCCATCTATCTTCTGTGCTTTCAACCCATGGTGTTTCTAAAGCATACATCTGTTTATAATGCCCTTATACTAGCCAATAAAGTCCCTTGTCCTTCCAGATGAAGACTGTCATCTCCTGCCTGGAATTTTTCTTGGTTCCCCAATACAGGTGGCCTCTCTTGTCTTATCTACCTGACTGTAGTTTATAGCTGTATCTACCTCTACGGAACTTTTAATTTCCTGAGAAAAAGGCTAACATCAAATTTGCGTTGAATCTACAGTACCCAGTATGGGGTCTGTGAGGGTTAAGCCCCAGATGTCCCAGTTGCTGTGCACAGAGCAGTGGCTGAGGTTCACATGTTGCTCTGAGCACACTGCACATGTTCTCACTGGATCCTCATGACTCTAAGAGACAGGTTCTGAGAACACCACACACACTCTCACTGGATCCTCATGACTAAAAGACAGGCTCTGAGCACACCACACATACTCTACTGGATCCTCAGGACTAAGAGACAGGCTCTGAGCACACTGCACACACTCTCACTGGATCTTCAAGACTAAGAGAAAGGCTCTGGGCACACTGTAAACACTCTCACTGGATCCTCAGGACTCTAAGAGACAGGCTCTGAGCACACTGCAGACAGTCTCACTGGATCCTCATGACAAAGAGACAGGCTCTGAGCACACTGCACACAGTCTCACTGGATCTTCAGGACTAAGAGAAAGGCTCTGAGCACACTGTAAACACTCTCACTGGATCCTCAGGACTCTAAGAGACAGGCTCTGAGCACACTGCGCATAGTCTCACTGGATCCTCATGACAAAGAGACAGGCTCTGAGCACACTGCACACCCTCTCACTGGATCCTCATGACTAAGAGAAAGCTCTGAGCACACTGCACACCCTCTCACTGGATCCTCATGACTAAGAGAAAGGCTCTGAGCACACTGCACATACTCTCACTGGATCCTCATGACTAAGAGAAAGCTCTGAGCACACTGCACATACTCTCACTGGATCCTCATGACTAAGAGACAGGTTCTGAGCACACTGCACACACTCTCACTGGATCCTCATGACTAAGACATAGGCTCTGAGCACACTTTACACACTCTCACTGGATCTTCAAGACTAAGAGACAGGCTCTGAGCACATTGCACATAGTCTCGCTGGATCCTCAATACTAAAAGACAGGCTCTGAGCACACCACACATACTCTACTGGATCCTCAGGACTAAGAGACAGGCTCTGAGCACACTGCACACACTCTCACTGGATCCTCATGACTAAGAGAAAGGCTCTGAGCACACTGTAAACACTCTCACTGGATCCTCAGGACTCTAAGAGACAGGTTCTGAGCACACTGCACGCAGTCTCTCTGGATCCTTAGGACTCTAAGAGTCAAGCTCTGAGCACACTGTACACAGTCTCACTGGATCCTCAGGACTAAGAGACAGGCTATGAGCATACTGCACATAGTCTCACTGGGTCTTCAAGACTAAGAGACAGGCTCAGAGCACACTTTACACACTCTCACTGGATCTTCAAGACTAAGAGACAGGCTCTGAGCACATTGCACATAGTCTCGCTGGATTCTCAATACTAAGAGACAGGCTCTGAGCACACTGCACACAGTCTCATAGGATCCTCATGACTTAGAGACAGGGTTTGAGGACACTGCACACTCCTACTGGATCCTCATGACTTAGAGACAGGATGTGAGGACACTGCACACACTCTCACTCGATCCTCATCACTTGAAGAGACAGGCTGTGTGCACACTGCACACACTCTTCACTGGATCTTCATGAGTCTGAGAGACAGGCTCTATTTTCTCCCAACTTACAGATGAGGAAATTCTTCTTAAAGTATAATCAAATGTACTTAAAATGTACTTGACAAATATTTATTGAATATAAGATAAGAAATGGATGAATGCCCAATTACTCAGTGCTGTCCCTGCAAATAAGACCTTGAAATATCACTCTGAATTTAGTTCACTACAGGAAGGCAGCCAGCCCCATATGTCATCCTGGCAGATAGTGTTGCCTTTTCTGATCTGGAGAAGGACTGCAACTCATTTCCCATCATCGTGGTCCATCTTCTGATTCCAAAGCCAAGAATTTCATGTGGCAGACCCAGATCTTATAACTAGGTGGTAGGATTGTTGTTGTTCTTCCTGTTGCTTTGTTTTTTCCCATGCTGGGAAGTTGTGATTGTTAAATTGTAAAGTCAGAGATATATTCAAATTCTGTATTAAAAACTATCTTCATTTCTGATGTATCTTTATAAACAGTTCTTTAGGTGACTTTGTGTCTTTAAATGGACTTGAGAAAAAAAAAATAAATGGACTTGAGTACAACACTCAAGCACACATTTTGAATCTAAAGGAAGGAACTCCAGAGAGGGAAAAGACATGGGTTTTAGATGAAAATCCAAGCTTCAAATCCCATTTCTGACACTTACTAAGCAGATGACTTTGGCTGAATCGCATGTCTTCAGCCTCGATTTCAGCCACAGATCATCAAGTATTTGTCCAGTGCCCTCCCGTTCATGCCAGCACAGGGCCAGACCCACCTGAGTTTGCACAGACCATGTACACTTGAACTCAGATGGCACTTGACATCTGGCACTGGAGTTTTTTCTTTTGTGTACTGCAAGGGTCATAAATGACAATTTACTAAGAGAGGATAACTCAACCTCATATCAATTCTCAGTTTACAAATTTGGAAGTATTAAAGATCATCAGAATACTCAAAAGCAGTTTTCTAATTCATTTATTTATTTATTTCAGATTCTCACTTTGTTGTCCTTGGTAGAGTGCTATAGTGTCATAGCTCACAGCAACTTCCATCTCTTGGACTCAAGAAATTCTCTTGCCTCAGCCTCTCAAGTAGCTGGGACTACAGGTGCCCGACACAACACCTGGCTATCTTTGGAGATGAGGTCTTGCTCTGGCTTACGCTGGTCTTGAACCTGTGAGCTCAAGCAATCCAGAGTGCTAGGATTGGCCTTCCAGAGTTCTAGGCCTGGCCTTGGCCTCCCAGAGTGCTAGGATTACAGGTCTGAGCCACCACACCTGTCCCCAAAAGCAATATTGTAAACATACATGTGTAAACACATAAATATACACCCCAAAGCTGGGAAATTTTACTAAGTACGTTTTGAACTTTTGTTTTTTAAAGTTTGAACTGTATTTCTTTCACTGGTTGTTATAAAAATATAATCTTATAAATAAGAAGTCTCAAGAAATGTAAACAAAAGATAAAATATAATATTGTTTTTGCATATATTTTTGTAGTGTTTTCTAAACGAGAAATATGGAATTATAAGAAACAAGATAGAGAAACACCATAATAAACAATCTAAGAAACACTAAGAGTCTTTTTATGTTGCAGACATCCCCATCTTCACAAGAACACTCCCATTGTTTATGCTTCGCTGCCTGAGTCCCTCTGTTTGAAACTGGCTGGCCATCAGTTGTTTCCGTTGGCTTGTTTTGTGGTAACCGCTAAGTTGTCTTTTTGTTGCTTTGTCATCTGTCTCACTTAACAGAGAAGAAAGCACACCTTTCTCAAATACTTTAAGTCTTCACTACATGTTTTTACAAAAAAATTCCCTTTAAGTTTGGCAATTTTTCAATTTTAACAATTATTACTTAGTTTTAAATATCTCATGCCTCAAAGGAGCTTCCGAAGTTATGTGTATAAAAAGTCACTATATAACCTGTGTGATTACTTACTATTTTCAATCAGAGCAAAAAACGAAAAATTGGGAGCTTATGATTTCCTCTCCCGTATCGTCAGTACCCCTACCAGTGTCCCCTCTGACACATACACATGCACACACACATTTTTCAAACCAAAGAAGGTGGAATTAATTTTATTGTCTTTTGAGGCTAAGCATGAAATTTGTTTGTCATTATTTATTTAAATAAATTAGTAGCTAAAAATGCCTTTATATTGTTTATTTGCTTGTGTTTCACATACATGTAGAAGTAGGTGTTAATTGCACAGTTTAAAAAGTGTTGCTATTAATGTGGTTATCTACATTGCCTATATACTATTGTTGAGTGTAAATCTAAAACTACTACACTGTCTTTCTTAAACTGCTTGGCAGTATTATATTAATTCTTATCACAAAAATACTCCTGTATCATATAAAAACATTTTTTAAATGCTCTGATAATAAAGGCACTATAGGAGAGTGTAATGCTCTTAACCTGGTAATTTATCACTCTCAAAACAATTTTCCCAAATGATATATTGCCAAGACTCATGCTGCTGGATGTGCATGAAAAAGAGACCATGTATTGTTCTATAACCACACTCTAGTATCACTAAACAATAAAAAGACAGATGTGCCATCAGCCTTTGGATTGAGTATAATTATTTAAAATATCCTTAAATAGCTTCTCCCAAAACTTACTTTCATGTAAGAATTTTTGAGACTGCTATCCTTCCTCAAACTCTGTATATTGCTTCTTATCAAAGATGGAATTCAAATTAATCCCAATGTTCAGCTTTACAATTCACTACATTCCAGTTAGCCTGCAGAAAGCCCCCTCAGTACCACTCAAAGTTATAAACCATTATTCTTCAAAACCCATGGAACTCTACCTTTTTCTCTAAAATGCTACAGAATGGCAGAATTCCAGAACAATCACAGTCGTGCTGGAGATGGTGGTGCTTAGCAGCCACTCACAACCGTGGCCATATGTACAGGCAGAATGCTTGTCAGAGCTCCCTGAATAATGGCTGGCTTTTCATTCTTAAGATTAGGTAATGTGCTTGGATGAAATAAATTTATATTTGATATTTTTTCATTCCTCCAAACATAAAAGCTGTAAACAGCCACAACCCGTTGAAAATGGAATGGCCTTCTGTGACCCTCAGGCTGAAATTTAAGAGTTTTCTGCCATGGATTCATTCTCATTCCCATGGCAACAGGCACCAGGAATGACTGCTGTCATTATTTTCAAGCACTCAACCTGGTCTCAAAGATCTGGTGCCGTGTCCATGGAAGTCAGACAGGAAACAAGCACCAGTCTTGTGGAATGGACTGAAATAACTGTCAGTTGGTGGGCTTAGAGTCAGGTGCTTCCCAAGAAATCTGTTTTTTAGGGCATTGTCTGTGGCTCAAAGGAGTAGGGTGCTGGTCCCATATGCCAGAGGTGGCAGGTTCAAACCCAAACCCAGCCCCGGCCAAAAAAACTGCAAAAAGAAAGAAATCTGTTTTTTAATAACAGTGTATATATCAATGTGTTTCTAATTATAAAAAGAATACATTGTGTAAAAACTCTGGAAAGATGCATATGAAAATACAAATTGTTATTATCTAGGGAGAACTGGAAACTAGGCAGACAAGAAGCTAAAATGGAAACTCTGTAGTTTTGTATAAAAGTTTTATTACAGAGAATTTTAAACATAGAAAGAAAATAGAATAGTATAGTGAATCCTCACTCATAACCCAACTTAGACACTTTAACTCACAGCCAATCCTGCTTTATCTCTACTCCCAACCCCACTGGATTGTTTTGAAGCAAATTCCAGACATCATATAATCTAATGCAAAAATATTTAGTATTTGTGTTTAGAATATAAGTGCACTTTAAAAACCATAAACAATACTATATTATTTAACAATAATTTAAAATATCATAAAATAGTTGTAAAATTTCTCTTTCCCTCCTTCCTTCCTTTCCTTCCTTCTTCAGTTGGTTTGTTCATGTCATAATTTAGACAAAATCCTGGATGGTGTTTGATTATACAATATCTTAAATCTCTTTAATTAAATTAATTAATTAATTTTTTGTAGAGAAGGAGTCTCACTTTATTGCCCTCGGTAGAGTGCTGTGGCATCACAGCTCACAGCAACCTCCAGCTCTTGGGCTTAGGCCATTCTCAGCCTCCTGAGTAGCTGGGATCACAGGCGCCCCCCACAAGGCCCGGCTATTTTTTGTTGTAGTTTGGCCGGGCCGGGCTTGAACCTGCCACCCTCCTTATATGGGGCAGGTGCCCTACCCACTGAGCCACAGGCACCGTCCCCCCTTAAATCTCTTTTAATCTACAACTTCCCCTTTCTTTTTCTTAAAAAACCAAATTCTCCTTGGAATCTATTTTTATGAAATCAGATATTCTCCTATATGCTGGCTTTTGCTGATTGTATGTTCTACTGTCCCCAGTGTAAGATGAAAGTAAGATCGAGAGGTTTAAGCAGGTGTAGGTTTGAGACTTTGACAAGAAGGGTTCAAGAGACAGAAAATGTCCATTTGTGTATCTTTTTGCGATGTTATTACTGAACATTGCTTAGATCCATTATTTCAATGGGCAACTGAATTCAGTGAATGATTCATCTATTTAGTAATTAGTGAAGGAAAGTTTTTAAAAATTTGGAAAGAAAAGAATGAGGTAAACCCCATTCCCAGCCCCCAATGTGATAAGTGTCTGTAAAAAAAAAAAAAAGGAACATGCAACATTCCAGAGCAAGCTTATGGAGCTGGTCACCCTGGGGCTCTTCAGTGCCTCTCCATGCAGCGGTCCCGGGGTGGTGTGACGCCCTCTGGCGGCCACGTGCACCCTGACCTGGATGTCGGCGAGGACGGTGCCTCCCTTGGGGGACTTTGCCGAATGTGAGCAGCAGCTGGTGCCTGGAAACGTGACTATGAAAACACTGGACACACAGTGAACCACAGTCCTAAACACAGTCCTGAACCGCAGGACACACACTAAGCTAGGGGCAGAGACAGGGTGCAGTGGAGGGATCTCTAGTTTTTGGTGATTTTATTTTTAATTGCAAGTCAAAAACCTGCCCCCTCCTATGGCTTGTGCCCAGAGACTTTTCAGGAGAGCCAGGGCAACAAATGATGAAGAAATGATGGAAAATCATTTGGAGAGTCAAACAAGAAAAAAACATAAACTGCCTTTGATACAGGCAATTTCAGTGGACTATAATAATAGTGGAGGTTGAAATGTAGAGTTTTTAAAAAGTGGACAATTC
>CAUYQV010125309.1:0-23317 GCA_963574575.1 Galagoides demidoff
TTCCTCTGCTAGGTATATATCAAGAAGACCAAAAATCACACTAAAATACAGATATCTGTACCAGAATGTTCATTGCAGCCCAATTCACAATCACTAGGTCATGGAAGAAGCCCATGTGCCCATTGACCCATAAATGGATCAATAAATTGTGGTATATGTACACCATGGAATACTATGCAGCCATAAAGAAAGATGGAGACTTTACCTCCTTCATGTTTACATGGATAGAGCTGGAAAATATTCTTCTCAACAAAGTATCACAAGAATGGAAGAAAAAGTACCCAATGTACTCAACCCTATTATGAAACTAATTGTTAACTATCATAGGAAAGCTATAATCCAATTGTAGTCCAAGAATATGTGGAAAGGGGACAGGTAGGGGAGGGGATGGGGGAGGATGGGTGAAGGGAGAATGATTGCTGGGATCATGTCTATGATTTATCCTATAAGGGTACATGTGAATTTTTCTAAATGTCAAATATAAATGTCTTAACACGACAATTATGAGAATGACATGATGGCTATGTTGGCCAATTGGATGAAAGTATTTCAAATTGTATATGGAAACAACACACTGTATCCCATGATAGTATTAATGTGCATAAATATGATTTAATAAAAAGAAGAAAAAAAAATGTTCATCACCTTTAATCATCAGAGAAATGCAAACCAAAACCACTTTGAGACATCCTCTAACTCCAGTAAGAGTAGTCCACATCACAAACTCCCAAAACTAGATATGTTGGTGTGAATGTGGACAAAAGGGAACAATTCTGCACTGCTGGTGGGAATGCAAGCTAGTACATTCCTTTTAGAAGGAAGTTTGGAGACACTCTAGGATCTAAATGTAGACCTTCTGATTGATCCTGCAATTCCTCGACTAGGTGTATATCCAAAAGACCAAAAATCACTTTATGACAAAGATATTTGCACCAAATTGTTCATTGCCGCCTAATTCATAATTGCCAAGTCATGGAAGAAGCCCAAGTGCCCATTGACCCATAAATGGATTAATAAATGGTGGTATATGTGCACCATGGAATACTATGCAGCATTAGAAAAAGATGGAGACTTTACCATTTTTATGTTTACATGGATGGGGCTGGAAAATATTCTTGTTAGTAAAGTATCTCAGGAATGGAGAAAATATCCAATGTACTCAATACTACTATGAAACCAATTTATAATCACCCACACTTTCCTATGAGAGATGAATCAGAACTATAGCCCAGGATGAAGGAGGGAAGGGGAGAGGGATGGGATGGGATGGGGGTGGTTAGATAGAGGGAGGGTTAATGGTGGGACCACACCTATGTTGCATATTGCAAGGGTACAAGTCAAATCTATCAACGTAGGACACAAATATCTTAACACTGTGGTTAAATAAATGTGGTGAAATTAATTAGTTGGATGTAAGCACTCCAATTTGTACAAACAATCAACACATTGAATCTCACAAAGGTATAAATGTATACAAAAATAAATAAATATATAAAATTATGTTTTCAAAGAATACTTAATGAAATAGAGAAATAGTCATGGGCAGTGCCTGTGGCTCAAGGAGTAGGGTGCCAGCCCCATATACCAAGGGTGGCAGGTTCAAGACTGGCCCCAGCCAAAACTGCCAAAAAAAAAAAAAAGAAAGAAAGAAAAAAGAGAAATAGTCATTTTATATTATGAAATGAATAAATAAAGTTATTCAATTGTAAAAAAAAAGAAGAAGAAGAAGCCATTTGTTAAGAAGTTTTCCAGCCAGATAAAGCAGGGGAAAGATGGGCAACTCAGAGCAGCTTTCATCAGAAACTCCCATCCAGAAGAGAGAAAGTCATGCTAAAGTGAACTTGGAGTCATTGAAATTTTGGTGTAGATTGCAAGTTGAAGAAATCAAGCTGCTTAGCATCCCCATTGAGATGAACTGTGATGACAAAGAATAGAAAGAGCAAGTAAAAGAACAAAGGACAGATACAGAGCAGATCAGACCAGAGGAACCCAGAGCCAAATAGGGCAAGGGGAGCCTCTCCCCAGCCCAGGAGACTCTGTGACCAGCAAAACACAGGATCTCCCATCTCAAACGACAGTTTCATGAGGAACCAAAAGTCCCAGTTTTCCTGCCCTGGGCACATCCACCTCTGGGTCTCCATCCTGTCTGGCAAAATAGAGAGCAACCCTGCAGAGGGATATTTCCCAGCAGTGGACGAGGGCGAGTTAGAGTGCTACCCCAGCCCAGACAGCCTGGAGAGTCTGCCCCACACCCTGACAACAGAAGGGTGAAATTGCTTTGGATCCTAACAAGCACTCAGAGCAAGTGAGGGAATAAGAGTTTCAGAGGCCACTATCTCTGCTACTAACAATCAGTGGAATCTATAACCAGCTACATGAGGAAAGGGAGACAGGTCTGCCCCCAAACACGTCTGTAGGAACTCTGAATTATCTCTGCAGTGTGATGCCTGCTGAACAGAATGGGCTTTAACTCTCACTGTGGGAGGTCATAGTGGCTCAGCTGCACTAATTCTGGTGGAGTAGGATCCCACCTGAGTCTCCCTCCTGTTGTGGGGGAACTCTTTCTACCTACTGTAGTGCCTCTATCCAGCATCTGTGCCTAATGGGCCCAGCCTAGAGGGTCAGCCCCCCACCACCCTCCTGCTAACTTGGAAAGTAACAGGCCTAGCCTTGGTTGGACTTTTGGGAAAAAATGCAGACTTTTGAAACTGTTTTTGGGTGGAAATGAAACTATGAGTGGGGTAATTTGGCAAGCCACAGACTCCCAAAACCCCAAATCATGTGAAAGCCGTGGTGTTTGAAATCTGACTACTGAGACTTCACTGTAAGTTGCACCTTTTTCACCTTTTTGAATCTGCTTCATGGCAGAGCATACGCTTGGGCTGTAGTAGTACAATTGGCTAACCAGGAGTCATCCCAAGGATAGGAGAATCTCCTAGAGGGCCTGTCCAGGTCCACCCTACTCAGTCTAGAGAAAGAAAGGCCAATCATCATGGAAACTCTCATGCTGTAGCTCCAAAAGGAAGCTTTGGGAGGCTATATTCAGGAAAGGCTAGAAATATAAAGACCTGATCATTGGAATAGATAGTGGGGAAAAGGAGGAATGAGCTCCATAACCTGTGCATGAGGATATGATTTAAGTCTGACAGTTTTACTTTACAAACAGATCTCTGAAGTGCTGCTTAAGAGATCCCCAACTACATTAACTCTTTTTTAAATTAAATCGTATTAAATCATAGCTGTGTACATTAATGCAGTCATGGGGTACAGTGTGTTGATTTTATATACAATTTGAAATATTTTCATCAAACTGGTTAACATAGACCTCATATCATTTTCTTAGTTACTGTGTTAAGACACTTATATTCTACATTTAGAAAGATTCAAATGAACTCTTGTAAGATCAACCATAGGTGTGGTCCCACCAATCACCCTCCCTCCACGCATTCTCACCCCAACCCTCCCCTTCCTCTCTTTCCCCATATACTTGGGCTATAATTGGGTTATAGCAAGCTATTAATTAGTTTCACAGTGGGGCTGAGTACATTGGATGCTTTTTCATCCATTCTTGAGATACTTACTAAGAAGAATATTTTCCAGCTCCATTCATGTAAACATGAAGGAGATAAATTCTCCATCTTTCTTTAAGGCTGCACGATATTCCATGAAGTACATACACCACAATTTATTGATCCATTCGTGGGTCAATGGGCACTTGGGCTTTTTCCATGACCTAGCAATTATGAATTGGGCTGCAATAAACTTTCCAGTACAAACATCTTTGTTAAAATGTGATTTTTGGTCTTCTGGATATATACCTAGTAAAGGAATTGTTGGATCAAATGGCAGGTCTATTTTTAGTTCTCTAAGTGTTCTCCAAACATCTTTCCAAAAGGAACATATTCATTTGCATTCCCACCAGCAGTGTAGAAGTGTTCCCTTTCCTCCTCTTTCACAGCCAACATCTCTGGTTTAGGATTTTTTGATGTGGGTTAATCTTACTGGAGTTAGATGATCTCTCAAAGTAGTTTTGATTTGCATTTCTCTGATGATTAAGGATGGTGAGCATTTTCTCATATATCTGTCGGCCATGCGCCTGTCTTCTTCAGAGAAATTTCCCTTCAAGTCCCTTGCCCACCCTGAGATGGTATAACTTGCTCTTTTCTTGCTAATATATTTGAGTTCTCTGTGGATTCTGGTTATTAAACCTTTGTCATAGACATAAATATCAAATATCTTCTCCCATTCTGAGGGCTGTCTGCTTGCTTTACTTACTGTGTTCTTGGCTGTGCAGAAGCTTTTTTGTTTGATCAGGTCCCAGCAATGTACTTTTGGTGTTGCTTCGATTGCCTGGGGGGGTCCTCCACATAAAATATTCACCCAGGTCAATTTCTTCAAGTGTTTTCCCTAAACGTTCTTCTGGTATTTTTATAGTTTCATGTCTTAAGTTTAAATCTTTAATCCAGTGAGAGTCTATCGTCTATCTTAGTTAATGGTGAAAGCTGTGATTCCAGTTTCAGTCTTCTACAGATCGCCAACCAGTTCACCTATTACCATTTGGTAAATAGGAATCCTTTTCCCCACTCAATGTTTTCAATTGGCTTGTCGAAGATCAGATTACAGTAAGTAGCTGGATTCATCTGTTGGTTCTCTATTCTGTTCCATACATGTGCCTCTCTATTTTTGTACCAGTACCATGCTGTTTTGATCGCTATCAATTTATAGTATAGTCTGAGGTCTGGTAGCATGATTCCTCCTACTTTGTTTTTACTTCTGAGTGATGACTTGGCTACTCGAGGTATTTTATGATTCCGTATAAAACAAAGTATTATTTTTTTGAGATCTTTAAAGTATGACAGTGAAGCTTTAATAGGGATTGCATTAACATTATATATTGCTTTGGGTAGTGTGGACATTTTAACAATGTTGATTCTTCCCAGCCATGAGCATGGTATGTTTTCCCATTTGTTAACATTTTCAGCTATTTATTTTCTTAGATATTCATAGTTATCTTTATAGAGATGTTTCATGTCCTTTGTTAGGTAAACTCCCAAATATTTTTTCTTCTGTGCCACTACTGTGAATGGAATAGAGTTCCTGACTGTTTTTCCAGCTTGACTCTTATTGGCATATATAAAGGCTACTGATTTATGAGTGTTGAATTTGTAACCTGAGACACCGCTGTGTTCCTTGATAACTTGTAAGAGATTTGTAGTAGAATCCCTGGTGGCTTCCATATATAAAATCATATCATCTGCAAAGAGTGAAAGTTTGATCTCTTCTGACCCTATACAGATACCCTGGATGGCCTTTTCTTCCCTAATTGTGATGGCTAAAACTTCCATTACAATGTTAAAGAGCAGTGGAGACAATGGGCAACTTTGCCTGGTTCCTGATCTGAGTGTAAACGATCTCAATTTAACTCCATTCAATACGATATTGGCTATGGGTTTGCTGTAGATGGCCTCTATCAGTTTAAGACATATCCCCTCTATACCAATTTTCTTAACTGTTCTTATTATGTAGGAATGCTGGATGTTATCAAAAGCTTTTTCTGAATCAATTGAGAGAATTATATGGTCTTTGTTTTTTAATTTATTTATGTGCTGTATTATATTTATAGACTTACATATGTTGAGTCAGCCTTGAGACCCAGGGATAAAACCCACTTGGTGGTAGTGTATAATTTGTTTGATGTGTTGCTGGATTCTGTTTGTTAGGATCTTGTTGAATATTCTTGCATCAATATTCATTAGTGATATTAGTCCATAATTTTATTTTCTTGTTGGGTCCTTTCCTGGTTTGGGGATCAAGGTGATGTTTGCTTCATAGAATATGTTGGGTAGTGTTCATTCTTTTTCTATATTTTGGAAAAGGTTAAGTAAAATAGGTAGGTACTATTTTTCTTTTAAGGATTTGGTAGAATTCTGACGTGAAGCCATCTGGTCCCAGGCTTTCCTTTCTAGAGAGATTTTGCAGGGTTGATTTCAGAACTTGATATAGGCCTGTTAAACCTTTCCATTTCATTCTGGCTAAGTCTTGGAAAGTGGTGTCCTTCCACGTTTTGGCCAGTTTCCCTCAGATTTTCATATTTCTCAGAAAGAAGTTTCCTGTAATATTCATTAACAATATTTTGAATTTCTGAAGGGGTCTTTTGTTATTTCCTCTTTACCATTTCTGATTGATGAAAGTACAGATTTTATTCATTTTCCCGGTTAGGTTAGCCAAAGGTTTATGTATTTTATTGACCTTTTCAAAAAAACAATTTTTTCATTCATCAATCTGTTCTTTAATCCTTTTGTTTTCAATTTCATTTAATTCTGCTCTAATTTTGGTTATTTCTTTTCTTCTGCTGGGTTTGGGATTGGAATGTTCTTCCTTTTCTAGTTGCTTGAGATGTCCCCTTAAGTTGTTAACTTCCTCTCTTTCCATTCTCTTGAGGAAGGCTTGCATTGCTATAAATTTCTGTCTTAGTACTGCCTTTGCTGTATCCCAGAGGTTCTAATAATTTGTGCCTTTGCAATTGTTTTTTCCAAAAATTTGGTAATTTCCTTCTTGATCTCATCTCTGACCCAGCTATCATTCAGCATAATGTTATTTACCTTCCATGTTTTTGTATGAGTCTGCAGATTCCTGTTGTTACTCAGTTCAAATTTTATTCCATGACGGTTCAAGCAGATGTAAGGAATAATTTCTATTCTTTTAAATTTGCTGAGGTTAGACTTGTGACCTAAGATATGATCGATTTTGGAGTATATTCTGTGGGCTGATGAGAAAAATGTGTATTCAAATTTGTTAGCATGAAATGTTCTGTAGATGTCTGTTAAATCCAAATGTTGAATGGTTAAGTTTAAATCTAGAATTTTTTTTGATAAACTTCTTATTGGAGTATCTATCCGACACTGCCAAAAGGGTGATAAAACCCTGACTATGATGGAGTTGGAAGAAATCAAGTTGCTCGTGCCTGTTAGAGTATCTTATAAATTGAGTTGCATTCTGGTTGGGTGCATAAATATTAATAATTGAAATATCATCATATTGAGTATTACCCTTAACAAATATGAAGTGCCCATCCTTATTGTTGCTTACTTATGTTGGTTTAAAGCCTATTGTATCTGCAATTAAAATTGCAACACCTGCTTTTTTCTGCTTTCCATTTGCCTGGAGTATAGATGATGACCATCCCTTCACCCTGAGTCTATATTTATCTTTTAAGGTAAGATGAGATTCTTGTATGCAGCAGATATCTGGCCTGAGTTTTTGCATCCAGTCAGCCAACCTGTGCCTCTTTAGAGGACAATTTAAGCCATTCACATTAATTGAGAATATTAATAAGCCTGGTAAAATTATGGATGTCATGTTTTTCGAAATTCCAGTGGATATTTTTAATCCTTCACCACTATGAACGTTGGAATTTGATCAAAAGTTTCTGAGTGGCTCAGCGCCTGTGGCTCAAGTGGCTAAGGCACCTGCCACATACACCTAAGGTGGTGAGTTCGAATCCAGCCTGGGCCTGCCAAAACAACAATGATGGCTGCAACGAAAAAATAGCTGGGCATTGTGGCGGGCACCTGTGGTCCCAGCTATGTGGGAGGCTGAGGCAGGAGACTCACTTGAGCCCAGTAGTTGGAGGTTGCTGTGAGCTGTGATGCCACGGCATTCTACCCAGGCGGATAGCTTGAGGCTCTGTCTCAAAAAAAAAAAAGTTTCTGAGTGAGTTTACTTTTGTGGTGGAGGATTTCACTGGTCATTGTGGAGGACATGTCTGAGAATATCCTGGAGAGCTGGTTTAGTTATGGCAAATTTCTTGAACATGTGAATGTCATTAAAGTATTTAATTTCTCCATCATAAATGAAACTCAGTTTAGCTGGATACAGGATCTTGGATTGAAAATTATTTTGTTTTAGGAGATTAAAAGTCAATTGACCACCATCTTCTAGCCTGAAATGTTTCAGCGGAGAGATCTGTAGTCATTCTAATATTCTCCCCCTTGTAGGTTGTGGTTTTCTTATGTCTAGCTGTTTTCAGAATTTTCTCCTTCATATTAACTTTAGTGAAGTTAATTATAATGTGCCTGGAGGATTTCTTATTCAGGTTGAGTTGTGCTGGGGTTCTGAAACTGTCTGCTATCTGAATTTCAGAATCTCTTGGCATGTCTGGAAAGTTTTCTTTCATAATTTCACAAAGAGGAGTCTCTGTGTTTTGTGAAGCAGCTTAATCACTTTCTGGGATTCCTATAAGTTGAATATTAGTTTTCTTCAAATTATCACAGAGCTCTCTGAGAGAATGATCCATTTTTGCTTTCCATTTCTCTTCCTCTTTGAGTGCTTGGTAGCATTCAAAAGCTTTGTCTCCAATGTCAGAAATCCTTTCTTCTGACTACTCCATTCTGTTATTGAGGGATTATACTGTATTTTAGATCTTTGAGGGCTGCAAGCTCTTGCCTCAATGTGTCAAAACCTTTGGTGATTTTGTCTTTGAATTCACTGAATTTGAAATGCTCCTTGAATTTCTAATTCCAACTTTGCCTCTATTCTATTAATCTTATTTGCAATCCAAATTCTGAATTCAATTTCTGACATCTCAGCCATCTGTTTATCAATGGGATCTTCAGTGGTGTCTGCCATATCCTTCCTTGGAGGCAGGTTGATCATCTCTGGTTATTCATGTTACTGGAATTCTTCCGCTGATTCCACCCCATGCTTATTTTACACCATTTGGCCAGATTAGCAGATAAGGAGAAGTTGTTTGGGGCTCCAGGAGGAGTGATTAACTAGGACCTGCTCAAAAGCTGGGACTGCTGTCTGTACCTTTTCCCCTAGACCTTTGCCAAGGACCCATACAGTGGTACAGCCTGAGAAACTGGGGGCCTGGTTGGGATAGTTGCTAAGTGGTTTCATCTTGTTTTTAGCTCATCTCTGTCCTACCCTTGTGAATCCATTACTCTGGGTTAAAGTCTCAGCTGTAGAGAAATACCAGCAATTAAGTTGCCCCATCCGCCACTGGCAACAATTGGAAATTGAAAAGCAAACCTTCCCAGAACCACACACCCAGGATACTACTTTGGATAGTCCTCAGGTGATTGGCCCAGTTCAAGATGTCCAAATCAATTGTCCCAGTCAGCACTGGTCTCAGGTGGGAGAGTTCGAAAGGTATCTGGCAACTAGATAGCAGGAGTCTGCTAGCAGCTCAAGTATGACTCACTCCAGTGCTCTGCAAGATCAGAAGGACCTACTCAGCAAATAAATTAGTCTGGGAAGGTTGATGCCGCCTTCCCCACCTTGCACCTTTGACACCCCCAGTCACTGGTAACCTCACAGGGCTGTGACCCAGTTCCCTCCAATGAGCAGATGCTCCAAAGGTTTATGCTTGCCTGAGTCACAGGGAAATCTATATCTCCTGAGCCAGGCCACCACTCTGCCACTATCCAGCAGGGGGAGATGAGGCCTGACAATCTCAGTTGCTTAATGGAGGCTGCAGAGGTTTACTCAGTTCCAACCCCACCCCTGATTGATGTTGCTGGCAGAACAGGACAGAACAACTTCACAGAATTTGTTTCTGTCCCGGTATATTCCCCTGCGTGTCACACCCAGTCTCGGCTGCAGTTTGTGTGGGGCTAGACACGGTTAGAACTCACACTCAACACTCAGTTCCAGCCTCTGCCTGCCCACTTTTGTCTCAGCTATAATCCCCTGAGGGCCATGTGCATCTTAGGCTCAGTAAAGCAGTCCTCTGACTCAGCCCCACCCACCCCAGGAGTCTGCCGTTTCTCCACACATATTCTAGTCTATGTTCTGTCCAGGCCACTACCACCTGAGGTCTTCCCTTTGTTCACGAGGCCTGCACTTGCACCCCAGATCTGTTCCACCAGTGGCTGCCACCAAAGAAGATGCCCGTCTTCCTCTGGTTGCCCAGAGAGACAGGGCATGTCTGTCCAGAATAGCCCCAGTTGTGTTAGCCCTATTGTTCATGCTACTGTGGCTTCTGCTCTGCACTTCGGGGCACCACCACTCCTGTATAGTTCCCTCTCAGCTGACTGTCCTCTCCTTACTCCCATGCCACTGAATCTGCACAGAACAGCAACAGCCCCTGTCCCATCCACACTTCTCAAGAAAATGCCCAAGAATCTGGACCCCACAGGGAATAGGTTTCCAAACTTTGGGGTGAGAGTGGAGAGGAGTTATGGGAGTTTATAATTGCAGGTAGAGAATATATACAGTTTTATACAGTTTTATTCCTTGCAGGAGAATGCCATGGCACCCTAGGAGGGGTATGAGGTCCAGTTTTTAAAGTGTCTCTCCCATAGGATAGAATTGGAGTACATTTGAACTCTGCTTGCTTGTTTGTATGGAGTAGTCTGTGAGCCCTTCTCATGGGGATGGGGACTCCCATTGCTTGGCAATGGATTTTGTAGCTTTTATTTGTATCCTTGGGGTTGCAGCTCATCTCAGCAGGGTTGATGTGTGTTCTTCAACCTTCTCTCTTTCCTTAGCTCCAAACCATCAGCTTACTTGCTAAACTTCTGTCCTTTAACACTCCTTCTGGATGGGAGTCTCTGTGAAAAACTGGCTCCAGTCCACCATATTGCCTCTGCCCCCCCCCAACTACATTAACTCTAAATGAAAATATACAAACAATTTAACATTCCACCTTTAAAAATATAATATATACATAAATATTCTGCAAATACACATGGGAAGGAATCAGCAGAAGAACTCTGGCAACATTATGAATAAGAACAGATCAACACTACAAGAGATTAAAAGGGAGATATAGTTGAAAATACCATCCTAGGTGTTACTCTGAAATGCTGAAGTGGATATTGGATGTGCCTTCCAGTGGTTTTCAAATGTGTGGAGATTGCAAAAGAATCTCTTATGGTTTTTAAAATCTCATCCATCAGAGTGCTTAAGGCTAGAGGTTGTAGTGTCTGCAGGTTAGAATTTTGAGTTTGGAGCTTCAGCAGGATGATTGAGGTTATTTGCAACAACCATCTGAGGAAGAAGGTCAGCATTAAATGCAACACTGATGACACCACTGGGGACCTTAAGAAGCTGACTGCAGCCCAAACTGGCACCTTTTGGAACAAGATTGTCCTTAAGAAGTGGTACACAATTTTTAACGACCACATGCCACTAGGAGACTATAAAATCCATGATGGAATGAACTTGGACCTTTATTACAAATAGAGCAGACTTCCTTTCCCCTGTTCTACCGTTCTTTACTCCCACACTGGTATGGAGGCTTGTTTTTAAAAAATCACATTAGAAAGGAGTCGCCAATAGCCAGGAGGGAATATGCCCAAGTTTTATTGTGACTACTGCAATATATATCTCACCCATGACTCTTCATCTGTGAGAAAGACACACTGCAGTGTGAGGAAACACAAAGAGAATGTGAGGGACTACTATCAGAAATGGAAGGAAGAGCAGGCCCAGAGTGTGATTGACAAAACAACAGCTGCATTTCCACAAGGAAAACTACCTCCTACTCCATTTTCTGCTCCTCCTCCTGCCTGGGAGATGATTCCACCTTCCCCCAATCTTCTGGGTCCTCCTCATCCCAGTATGCCAGCACCCCATATGTGGGGCCCTCCCATGATGCTGATGTTGGGTCCTCCTCCTCCTGGGATGATGCCAGTGGGACCTTATCCTAGAATGAGGCCCCCCATGGGAGGTCACATGCCAATGATACTTGGGCCCCCAATGATGAAACCTCCTGCTGGTCCCATGTTGGTGCCCACTGGTCCTAGAATGACTTGGTCTGGTGACTCCCCACCAGACAAGGTAGAAGGGAGGTTTCTTTATGTCAGTTTCATATTAATTGTTCTGCTTCACCAGGAGATGGTGGTGCTGTGACTCTGGGTGTTTTCTTAACACCATGGTAAGGAAGACTTGCTCCTCCTTCCTATCAAAGACAGAATAGTTTTGAAGGGAAAAAGTGAACCCCCAAAAGGGGCAGTTTTCATTTTTATTGTGAAATGTGAAAATAAAACTATTAAGTATTTTAGCTAAAAAATAAAATAAAATAAAATAAAATCCAAACTTACTCTAATGTGGAAGTCACTGGAAGTGAGGCAAGTAGTTCTGTGTAAGCAGTGAAACCTGCTGGGTGGGAGCCTGCTGGGTGCTGTACACTGGTGGGCTGATGGGGTGGCAGATGAGGAGGAAGACTCTGCTTTTGAGGAAGAAAATGAAGAAATTAGAGGAGGTGCAGAAGGTGGACAGGGTAAAAGACAGACTTTTTCTGAAGAATTGAGATGTATGATGTATGGATTTGGAGATGAAAAGAATCCTTATACTAAGTCAATAAATCAAGAGGAATATCTCCTCTTGAAGAATATCTACTGTGTTAGACTTCATTACTGAAATAACTCACAGGTCCATGTCTATTGTTAGATAAGTTTGAGTACAATTTGAAGATATCATCTTCTTCATTCAAAAGGACCCCAGGAAGTTTGCTAGTGTTAAAGACTTGTTTACTATGAATGAAGAATTGAAATGGGCTAGAAAAGCATTTGATGATGCAAACTATGGATCTTAACATCTTTTGTAGTTTCTGAAACTCCATTATGTTCTAGGGAAACCATATGTAAGAATTGTTATATTTTCTACAGTAAGGTCCTGATATCTACCTATGTAAATGAAAGGTAGAAAAACTAAGTTTTCTGCCTTTATTTTCATGGCTTTGATTTTTATAGTGATATTGGATTAATTGCTTGCCTTTATATGACCATACTTGAATTACTTGTTGAGTTTTACTGACCACGCATAAGCTAAAACACCTTTCAAACCATGCAGTTCTTTCTGACTGTTAACCAAGGAATGAAATATTAATAGTGTTCATGTATTAGGCATATTTGTGCCATTGTGAACTATGCGGTATCTGTTTAATATGTGAAATCTAAATGGTATCTTTGAAAGCTTAAAAATGTGCTTTGTATATTCTGAAGTTTTTATATGAAAGTAGTCTGAGATTATTGTAGTGAACATTTTTTATGTTTCATTTAAAGGGATGATATAGGAAAAGACCATTTTTCTAGTATAGATGTTTATCTATTTTAAAAGCTGATTTCTTTCTTTCTTTCTTTTCTTTTTTTTTTTTTTTTTTTGGCCAGGGCCAGGTTTGAACCCTCCACCACCGGTATATGGTGCCGGCACCACCTATGGCTGATTTCTTTTAATATTCTTTTCTTCTGATACTAAGAATGATTTTATTTTCTTGGAGAAACAAAGTTTCATGTGAATATTTCACGTTGGAAAGCTTTTATGATTTAAGACTTTTGGGGGATTATAATATACTATTTGTGAAGTTTGGGGAGAAGCTTCTAAAAAAATGTTTTCAGTAGCAAGAATGACATTGCCTAGAAATTGAATGGCATTGATGGCAAGAAAAGCGTTTAAGGTAATGTTTTATTTGCATATTTCAAAGTACTTATTCAATGTGGAAACATATACTTGATGAAAACCATGTGTGTCTGTGGAAGTCACTTTTTTTTTTTTAGTTTTCTTATACAATGTTTATTTTTACCTTGGTATATTTTTATGTTGCATTCAGCATAAATCAAAATGAAATGAAAATATGTTTAATTGGCTCAGAAAAGGCCCATGTGAAAAGAAAAATATTGGGTAAAATTTTACCAATAGAGAATTAGGATTTAGAGGGATGGATTTGAGTTACAGTCCCATGGAAACCCTTTTGTAATTCAGGATATATGGGTTTTGTATGTATGTACCTTATCAAATTATTATTGCATTTAGGTTGAAATAAGGATTAAAATTGCATTAAAATAGATAACTGAATATTCCCCTTTGTGAAACTGAACTTTTTGTGTGCCACTTAAAAATGTTATATATTCATTAGAGAGATATGGGCCTACAAAAATGAACCTTGTGAATCATAAGTATTGCTGAAAGAGAAAAATAGAATCCTAAGAGCATGGAAACTCTACTTCAAGACTTCATGGTGGAGAATTTCTCAAGCATTGTGAGAGACCCAGAACTTAAGATACTAGGTGGTTTTAGAACCCTAAGAAAATTCAAATCAAATGTAGTATCTCCTAGACACATTGGAATTAATGTGGCCAAAGTACAAATTAAAGAGAAAATTCTACAAGCAGTCATGCATAAACAACTTCTTATATACAAGGGGAAAAACATTGGGTTGACAGCAAATATTTCAGCAAGAACTTTTCAAGGCAAAAGTGAGTTGTCATGTGTCTTTAACCTCAAACAAAAAGAATTTTAGCCCAAGAAGCTTTATCCTGCTAAACTAAGTTTTATATTATCCAGAGAAATAAAATATTTTACTGACATGGAAATATTGAGGAAATTCACCACAACAACTTTGGCTCTGTATGAAGTACTCAGACCCATTCTTCACATGACCAGCACAATGGAACACTACATAGTGAAGACACTCAGAAATTAAAGGATAAACCATATTTTATACAATGGTGCAAAAAGTAAAACTAAGCAACAGACTTCTACAAAATAAGAACAGAACTCCACCAAACTTAACAGTTCTGTCAATAAATGTGAATGCTTTGAATTCCATATGGAAAAGGCACAGGCTAGCTGACTAAACAAAAAAGCACACACCAAGTATGCACTGTCTTTAAGAAATACATTTAACCTCTAAAGACACAGAAAAACTCAGGGTGAACTGTGGGATAATTACATTTCAGGCAAATGGAAATCAGAAGAAAGCAGAGGTTGCAACATTATTTGCATATATAATTGGATTTAAACCAACAAAAATGAAGAAAGACCAAGATGGATACTATATATTGGTCAAGGGAACAATAAACAAGATGACATTTCAATCCTAAACATCTATGCACCCAACTTAAATGCTATCAGATATTTAAAGCAAACCCTAACCAATCTGAAAAATATGATATTCTACAATACCATAGTAACTGCAGATTTCAACATCCCTCTGACGGAACTGGAAAGAACCTCTAAACAGAAACTAAATAAATAAACAGGAGACTTAAATGCAACCCTAGGAAAAAATGGACTTATAGAAGATAGCATCCCCAAACTATTGACTATATGACTATACATTCTTCTCACCAGCCTATGAATCATACTCTAAAATTGATCATGTCCTAGGACATAAATCAAAGCTCAACAAAATTAAAACAGTGAAAATTATACTTTTTATCTTTTCAGGCCATAAGCGAATAAAGGTAGAACTCAACTTCAACAAAAACCTTCATGTGCACACAGATTCACAGAAACTAAACAACTTTATGCTGGGTCAAGAAGGAGATAAAAAGGAAAATCACTAGATTTCTTGAACAAAATGAAAATGAAGCAGCAAGCCATCAAAATCTGTGGTATACTGCAAGGGCAGTTTTAAGTGGGAAATGTATTGCATTAAAACAGAAAGAGAGGAAACCAATAACCTAATGGACCATTACAAGAAGCAGGAAAAGGAAGAGCAATCTAATCCCAAGCATAGTAGAAAAATAAAAAAATAAGTAAAATTATATCAGAATTAAAAGACATTAATAACATAAGAAACATTCAGAAGATCACCTAAAACAAAAAAATTATAGAAGAAAATGTGGGGGAAACACTTGAGGATGTGGACCTAAGGAAAGATTTTATGAAGAAGCTTCAGTAGCAATTGCAACAACAACAAAAATAAACCAATGGTACTTAATTAAACTGAAAAGATTTTGCACAGTTAAGGACACCTCAATAAAAGCAAATAGACAACCTTTGGAATAGGAAATGATATTTGCATGTTATGAATCTGACAAAGGCTTGATAACTAGAAAATATAGAAAATTCAAATTAATCAACAACAAAAAAATAGCTAACAATCCCATCCATCCCTGAACAAGAGACATGAACATAACCTTCTCTGAGGATGACAAATTACTAACAAACATATTTTTAAAATGCTCTTTATCCCTAATTATGAGAGAAATGCAATCAAAATCACCTTGAGATATTATTTAACCACAGTGAGGTTAGCTCACATCACAAAATCCAAGTGTTGCAGATACTGGTGCAGATGTGGAGAGGGAGGAACACTTTTATACTGTTGGTGTGATTGCAACCTAATTCGTCCTCTTTAGAAAAAAGTATGGAAAATCCTCAAGGAACTCAAATTAGACTTCCCTAGATCCCACTACTAGGCATCTACCCAGAAGAAAAAAAAATCATTTTATTATAAAGACACTTGCGCTAGAATATTTATCACACCTCAATTTATAATTGCAAAGTTGTGGTAACAACCTAAATGCCCATTAACTTGGGAAAGATTACCAAGCTGTGGTATATGTATACCATGGAGTACTATTCAGCTGTAAGGACAGATGTAGACTTTATATCTTTATTAACCTGGATGAAGTTGAAACACATTCTTCTTAGTAAAGTATCACAAGAATTTAAAAGCAAGTATACAATGTACTCAATTTTATTATGCACCCAGTAGATGATCGAATACATGCCCACATAGGAGAATAACTTGATTCTATTCAAGTTGGGGGGAGTGGCAATGAGGGAGGGAGGATAGTAGTGGGATTGATGTGTTCCCACTTAAAGAGCAGAGGATAGGGGTATATGGCATACCTTTTGGGCAGGAACCACTACATGAGGGACTCTACCTAACAAATTCAAAAATTGTGACCTGGTTGTCTGAACCCTCACAATAATCTGAAATTAAAAAAAGAAAATAGGTATAGATGGCACATTTCTCAAATGGACAGAAGGCATTAATAACAAACCCACAACCAATATTATGCTAAGTGGAGTAAAACAGAAATAATTTCTACCTAGATGTGGAATCACTATCACTACATCAATTCAACGTTGTGCTAGAATTTCTACCCAATGCAATCAGGCAAGAGAATGATATCAAGTGTATTTAATTGAGGACAGAGAAGTCAACCTCTTTATCTCTGCTGATGATATGATTTTATACTTCAAAAACCTGAGGATCTCAACCACAAGGCTCCTGGAAGTGATGGAGAAATACAGTAAAGTCTCAGGATATGAAATAATGTCCAGAAATCAATAGCCTTTATATATACCAATAAAACTAGGGTGACCAGATTTTAACATTTGTAAAGCTGGACAACATGGCCAGGGGGTGGGGTTCCAGGGGTGGGGCAGGGGACTGGGCAGGGCAGGGTCTGACAACAATGCAAACTTTGATAAGCAGTTATCGATAATCATTTCTCAACAATTATTTGTTATTATTACAGTTTAACATTATAAAACTAACAAAAATAATATAAAACTCATATTCTGGCGAAATAGCCACATGGCAGCCGAAAACTGTACATTCCCTTCCTGTTCTCCTGCCCATTCTGCATTCTTTCCAAAAATCGGGACTTTTTAAAAACACTTCGGGACACGGGACAAATTGTTAAGAAGCGGGACTGTCCTGCCAAAAGTGGGACGTCTGGTCACCCTAAATAAAACCCAAGCTGAGAATCAAATCAAAGACATAATATCCTTTGCAATCACTTCAAAGAAAATGAAATATCTGAGAATATACCCAACAAAGAGCATGAATTTCTACAGGGAGAACTACATAACCCTGAGAAAAGGAATAGCTTGAGATGTTAACAAATGAAGAACATAACAATGCTCATGGCTGGAAAAAATCAACACTGTTCAAATGTCAATACTATCCAAAGTGATCTACAGATTCAATGTGATCCCCATCAAAGCAACAGCATCATACTTTGAAGAACTTGCAAAATAATGCTGTGCTTCATATAGCACCAAAAAAATCACTTAAATAGCTAATGAAATTCTATGAAATGAAAACAAATCAGGAGGCATCATGTTATCAGACTTGAGGTTATGCAGCAGTATAACATGGTACTGGCACTAAAATAGACATATAGACTGTTAGAATAGATATATCAAAACTAGACAGAAAAGAAGCCACCTATAATCATCTCATATTTGATAAATCAAAGAAAAAAACATACACTGTGAAGAATAATCCCTGTTTAATAAATGGTGTTGGGGGAATTGGTTAGCCACATGTAGAACACTGAAATTGAACCTGCACTTCTCACCACCTCTCACCACTGAGAAAAATTCACTATCATTGGATAAAAGATTTAAATTTAAGACACAAAACAATAAAAATTCCAGAAGAATGTGTAGGAAAAACTCTTGATGCTTTTGGCCTAAGAAAACGTGTTATGAAGAAGACCCTCTTGGTACTTGCAGCAATGTCAAAAATAATTAAATGGGACATGATAACACACAAAATTTCACAGTTAAGGGTACAACAACTAAAGAAAATAGAAGTCCTGCAGAAGGGAAAAAGATATATGTATGCTATGCATCTGAAAAAGGGCTGATAATCAGAATCTACAGAGAACTCAAACTAACCAAGAAGAAAAAAGGAAACAACCCCATTTATAAGTGGGCAAGAGACTAGAACAGAACCTTATCCTAAGAAGTTAGATGAATGGCCAATAAACACATGCAAATAAATGGCTATTTTCTCTAATCATCAGAGAAATGCAAATCAAAACCACCCTGAGATATCATCTGACCCCAGTGAGATTAGCCTACCTCACAAAGTCCAAATCTGCAGATTCTGATGTGGATGTGGAGAGAAGGGAACACTTTTACACTGTTGGTAGGATTGCAAACTAATAATACAGCTTCTATGGAAAGAAGTATAGAGAATTCTCAAATAACTCAAAATATACCTTCCATTTGATCCAACAATCCCATTACTAGGCATCTATCCAGAAGAAAAAGAAATATTTTACCATAAATACATTTGAACTAGAATGTTCATTGCAGCTCAATTCGCAATCACTAAGACATGAAATCAACTCAGGTGTCCATTAACACATGAATGGATTAATAAACTGTGGTACATGTATATTGTGGAATGCTATTCAGCCACAAAAAGATGAATAATTTACATCTTTTTTTATTTGCCTAGATGGAGTTAAAGCACACTTCTTAGTAAAGTATCACAAGAATGAAAAAGTAAGCACCCAGTATACTCAATACTAATATGAAATCAATAGATAAACAAATACAGGCCCACATGACAGAAAATCACAACTGAATTCAAATAGGTGAGCAGGGGGAAAGGGGAAGAAGGAGAGTTATTGGAAATCTCTCACCTAAGGTGAACAATGTAAGAGTATACAGCACAGTTCCTGGTTGAAGAGCTCAAGGACAACTTGAAGATTACCTAAGAAATGAAAAAATTTAACCTAATCATTTGCACCCTCATTTTAATTTGAAAAAAAAATCTGGCTCGGCGCCTGTGGCTTAAGTGGCTAAGGCACCAGTCACATACGACTAAGGTGGTAGGTTTGAATCCAGCCCAGACCCGCCAAACAACAGTGACGGCTGCAATCAAAAAATAGCTGGGCGTGGCAGGCGCCTGTGGTCCCAGCTACTTGGGAGGTGGAGGCAGGAGACTCCCTTGAACCCAGGAGTTGGAGGTTGCTGTAAGCTGTGATGCCGTAGCACTCTACCCAGGGGGACAGCTTGAGGCTCTGTCTCAAAAAAATTTTTTTTTGAAAAATAGCTGCCTAGATACCATAAGAGGAAGACACAGCAGTGTCAATTAAGAAGGAAAATTAGGGCGGTGCCTGTGGCTCAAAAGAGTAGAGCGCCGGCTCCATGTGCCAGAGGTGGCGGGTTCAAACCCAGCCCCAGCCAAAAACTGCAAAATAAAAAAAAAAGAAAGAAAGAAAGAAAGAAAAGTAGCTGATGTTTTAAAAAGTAAACAGTACCTTTCATTTCCTTCAGTTCCAAATAAGTAACTGGCCTTGGGTATTCTGTAGATTGCTAGTACCTTATCTTGAAGACACTCATAACTTAGCAGTCACAGTTTTTAGCAGGCTAAAAGATAGAGAAACTAACAAATTTCTCTGAAGTGGCAGACTAACCCTTTGAATTCTGAACTTTTGATGCATTTACTCATTAATTTGTGCATGCGTACAATAACAGAAATTCAAGCAGCTTCAAATGTAAGTCTTATAAACTAAGAATGGAAAATTTTCTTCTTTTAGAGTTGTATATAAAATCTCAATTGACAGCCAGATGCCGTGGCTCACACTTGTAATCCTAACACTCTAGGAGGCCTAAGTGAGGATTGGCTGGGCTTACAGGTTCAAGACCAGCCTGGGCAAGAGCAAGATCTCATCTCTAAAAAGGAAGCCTATGATATTAAAAGATTTAGGTGCTTGACTTAGCCTTATGATTTCACTTCAACAGCAATGTAGGGCCATTTAGCTTGATCTCCCAGTGTGTAGAGAAGGTGTGGAATATACAAGAGATTGTATTTTACTTTGTACTCTGATGATGGAGATAGGAGAGGGAAGCAGAGGAATTGCTCCTGGTGTTATTACAATCAGTTTCTTTGCCTATAACATAGAGAATGTTACTGAAGGCTTAGATATTCTGGGGTGAGGAAGTTGAATTTGTTCAAGGGTTGAGGGTCTGTCTGTCAGACTGAAGTAGACCTAGAGGGGCTGTGGGTGTGGAGAATGTTGGCTAGGATGTACTCTTCTAGATCTGGCTGTGAGTTCTACTTCCTGCAGCATTGCTCACCAAAGACCCTTCTGGATGTAGCAGAAGTAGGGTGCAGGTCCCAGAGCTGGACTCATTCTTGACATCTTTTTGCCATAGCCTCCAGGGAAACTTTGCCTCTGAAAGATTCCTTCCATAGTGTTAGCCACAATTTGAAAAACTTCTTTCAGCTTTTAGGTTCTGCTTCTAGCCCTACCTACCTCTTTTCCCTTCTATATGTCTCCATCTGGTTATCAAAAGAACTTGGAAGGCCAGGTTTGAAATTCTGTTTGTAGAGTCTAAGGTGATTTTATGAGGATTTATGCCCAATATCATGGGTACAGAGAGATGAAGTGCACTTCCAGGATAGATTGTCCTTCCCTAGTGCAAGGAATTATGGGAAGGAAGAAATAGAAAGAGACATCTTATCTGGATAGTGAAGATTCGAAAAGCAGACAGAGTGTATATCAGAAAGTCCAGCAAGCTTAAAGAAAGCCTAGGATCCTCCTGGATGGTTTGCCAAAATGTTAGGTGTGGAGGAACCAGGTGTCAGGTCTCCGTGTTCCTAGGTTTTTGGTTCCCAGTGAAGAGTGAACAGATTGAATTAGTAAACAGGTATAATCAGGCAAAGTAACACAGTTTATGAAAGATTAAAGTATAGTACATTCCAGAGAATGAATGGGTCAGTCCACACAAGAGGAAGAGAAAAGGAGCCAGATGGAGAGGTTGAGGGTGGAGTTGGAGAATGAATGAAAGTGGAAGGTTTGAGAGTTGGGGATACATAAGGAGGGGGCAGAATAGCCTGTAGGGTGAAAGTCAGAGTCCAAAGTGGAAGGTTGGGGTGGTGGCTGTTCATTGAGAAGGAGAATTTGGTGGTACAGGTCTGGCATAGAGAAGGATAGAAGAGAACTTGAAGGTAGGGAACCCAAGACTACCTGTTCTTGTGTGTTATAAAATTCTTAAGATTTCTGAGAATGTTTAAATTGATAGTGCTGTTTTCAGGCTATTGGTTTCTATTGTCTAATTTGAATTGAGGCCTCGAGTGTTGCAGAGGAATGTTAATCATTTCAGTTTGATGTCTCCTTTTAGACCCAGGGTGCCTAGGTTTTTGAGGAGACGGCCCAGTGGTAAGTCTCAGGAGAGAACTGAATAACAACTGCCCATAGTGTGTAAAGTAAGGAGGAGGAGGAATGGGGCAGAAGCTCATTAGTTAGGAGGCAGGTGCCCCCACTTCACCTGTAGCACCAAAAAGATGGACAGAGTCTAGAGTCCCAAACATGTCCATAAGGTGTCATTGAGGGGAGGGATCAGGGGGATAGTGTTATGCCCAGGAGTCTCTCAAAGACCACACTGCCAGACAAGTCAAATTTAAAGAGGACTCCTTTTATTGAAGAGCCGGCTGGTGAATGCCCCTGTGTCCCAACATGGGGTTTCTGAGAGCAGCCCCAAGTTGTCTGAGGCTCTGGCTTTTATAAGGTAAAATTTTCTGTACACAGCTATCATTTAATAAAAAATAAAAAAAATAAGGTAAAATTTTCTCGGGGAGGGGGTGTGTGCAAGCAAGCATAGTTACAGAAGCAAAAATAGCAGTTAGGGGAAATCATGAGGTTAGGGCAGTTAGTTTACACAATGCTATATTCACAAGAAGAATTAGCAATTTTTCCTTAACAAAGCAGGTAAAATCTACAATGTCCTAAGGAAATGTAGGGAGGAAAGCTTACAGGTGAAGGTTGCATTCACAGTTATACAATGGGAGGGCAAACAAGAGGAACTAGTTTTGAAGGGAACATAAAGGGAGTGAACAGTAAAGTGAAGTCATACTTCCTTTTTTAACATTTTCATATCATATACAGATGGTATTAAGACCACCTTAACATCTCTTGCACCCTAAAAGTTTCTACTGATTCTCAAGAGCAAGGATCACATCAATGACTCATGGATAAGTATATTTTATCTTAGTGGTGCAGGTATATAAATTATATTTCTTTTTCTCTTTTTTAAAGTCAGAATTAAATGAACTTGAGGAAAAAAAAACTGTTTTGGAGATAAACAAAATAAAAAGTTGGTTCATTGTAAAGATAAATTAAATCATGGCCAGATACTAGAAACAGGAAAATAAAGTCTCTAATAACCTCAACCAGAAACAAAAAAGGGAAATAACAACAGATACCACAGAAATACAAAAGAGCATAACAACTGATTAATACAAAAATCTCTATGCCTAGAAATTTGAAAATGGGAAAGAAATGGACGAATGTCTGGAATCACACGACCTCCCTAGACCTAATGAGAAAGAATTAGAACTCTCAATCAGGCAAATATCAAGCACTAAAATTGAAACTAATGTTCAACAACAACAAAACAAATCCTGGACTAGACTGTTTTCTACCAGAATTCTACTAAACCTTCAAAGAAGAGCTCATATTGTTGCAGGAAGATGAGGCCCAATGGAGAGAAAGAGCACCCAAACACCACGTTTATAAGAGGAAGGACTTTATTCATTGGCCGGGAGCTTACGGCGTAGATTTTCAAATGGAGATTTCCAAATGGCTGCACTCCCCGACTGGCTTCATCTTTCCCTTTTTATTGACAGTCAAAAAGTTCCACCCCACAAGTACCCTTCTCATTGGCCAGTTTGAATCAAGCGGGAGATGCTAGTCCAGCCCCTACAGAACCACAGGATTTCAGAAAACTTGGAAATCTCCAGGTTCCAGGAAGTCAAGCCCACAAATTTCCAAGAGCTGAGTCACCATGGAGAGGACCCTTCAGGTGCATCCCTGCGGTCTCC
>CAUYQV010125312.1:0-63011 GCA_963574575.1 Galagoides demidoff
AATCATACACAAGTCCGATTTGTGGCTCACGTTCTATGGGCTTTGCGCAGCCCTACATAGCCACATTCCCGCATTCCTTATTTCAGAGAGGGGAGCAACGTCTGTGCAAGGGGAGATGTCTGGGCAAAGACACAGGTTTGGGAACAGGTAAAACGCCCTTCAGTTCTAGCTCTGCCATTTACAAACAGTGTGACATCAGCAAGTCACCAACATCTCAGCGACTTTATCTATAGATGGGATAATGCCTTATAATCAAATTCTGTTATTGAAAGCCCTGATAAATAAAGGCTGCTATTACTAGTATTAAAATATTATTGATTCATGTCTTGGAGAAGACTGTGCCAAGAGTCCTACAAAATGCCATCATCTTCTCACGGGGGCCGACCCCAACATGAACCTCACCATGGCAAGTCCTTTGGGGGCAACTCCTGATGGCGTCCTTTTGCCATATTCAACAGTTGTACACTTCGCCCAGTGGGGCGTAGTCTGAGGCCTGGCAGCCTGTGAGAATGCGGAATTTCTGCTGAATATTTACCCAGTAAATGCCCAGTGGTGATTTCCTACCATTAATGCAAAGATGGTGATGAGAAATCGGTGTGAGATGAATTGCATGTGCCATGACAACGTGACATGACAGAGATTCCGTTCCATCATGGCCATCTCAGCTTGGCCATTCAGCCAGAAAGCTGGAAGCCAAACCTACACGTTCAGTTATGTAATTGTTTATGCTTAGTCACTGCCCTTTCTCCACAGTTTTTCCGTTTCTTTTTCTATCGTTGTGGTCTTACCGCATGTGCCTTTGTTGGTCCTATTACAGTGGGTGGTCTTACTCAGCAGTCTCCCTGAGCACCTCTTTCCTACTTTTAGACCTTGGAGAGCCTACTTCACATAACATCTCATTCTTTCCCTTGTGCTTACAATTAGGTCCACAAAAAGCAGTTTCATAAGGCAAAATGTTAGGTTTTAAAGGAGAATAATTATCTTCGAATTTATTTATCTTGAAGCAATAGTAAAGAGAAAGGTGAATAACTCCCCCTAGTTTATCCCACGAGCTTTCATTCAACTCTATTGACTATGACACAGCAGGTGATTATGTGTTTCCCTGTAATGGTGAGGTTCCCCCAGGAAAGCTTCTCCCTAATCCAGTGTCTGCAGACAAGGCTACGCCTCCAGCAGAGCCTATCCAGATCCCTGACACTGGAAGCAGTTCAAGTTGATTTCTTTAAAGGCTTAAAAGATGAGCCGGATCTAAATGTATATGAAAGGTGATCTTCTGGCACCTTCTCTGTACCAGACATACCAGGTCTGTCTAAAAATCCAATCACAATCAGAAGGAGAAAATGTCCCAAGAAGAAGTAGAAAAATCACGTGGCCACAGGAGAAGAGCCGGTAAGGCAGACAAGTCTGGGAAAACCTCAGTCCAGGAGCCAAATCCTGTTTCTGTAAGTCACTTAATTAGAGCACAGCCGAGGTCACCTGTTGGCATATCGTCAGTGGTGGCTTCTGCTCAGCAAGGGCAGAGCAGAGTAGCCGCAGCAGAGACCACCCGGCACTCAAAGCCAAAGAATCTGGTCCCTTACAGAAAATGGTTTGTGGATTCCTAATGTATTATAAAAAGATAAAATGGGCCTGGATTAAGAAACTGCCCACTGTTTTTACTAAAGTGTAATGAAAATTGGCTGCTAATATTCCACATCAGTGTTGGGGCAATAAAAAGAGGGGAGAATGAGGCCCGTGGTGAAGTGGAGAGGGGGCGCTGGCTCTGCCTCATCCCCACCCACCCTGGGGAAGCTGGACCTGTGTTACCAGAATTCCCAGTCATAGGGAATTCAAGAAGCTAAGTCTTGAAATAAATCTCCCTCCACTTTTAGGTGCTAGCAATTAATACAACATTTTTGTAACATTTATACAGCTGGCTTCATGCCTAAAACCTTAAATTGAAAGGAATTTGTTGTCTAACACACAATATTAAAAAGCAGAAAGAAAGCTTTTTAGACGTTTTCTTGGAAGAAGTTTCAGCTTGCTGAGTTTATTCCAAATTTCTACTCATCCTTTGAGAAAAGAGTCAATGAACGCATCCTGACTACCTTTGATTTATTTTATGAAAATCACATCTAGTCCAGTTCTCTCTCTGACAAATGTAGGAATTCACCCTCTGGAGCTTTGGATGGGGTTGTCCTCATGGTCATGAATGTGTAATAAAAACACTTTCTCTTTACCCTAAGTTCACTAAGTAATGAGCCATACACTGTGGTCATTACTGACTTTGGTTTTTTCTCATGTGCAAACTGAGTGTTGGGAAGGTTAAATAATTGTCCACAGTCATTGAAAGTGCTGGAGTCAGAAATGAGGACCCTGCACCCTGGACCACCCTAACTGCATTTTCATACCTACTGATCTGCCGACTCTGCAGAGGGGATGTGTCAGGGGTGGGAGTGATTGTCTGATTCACTGGGCCTGAGTAGAAAGAGGCCCAGGAACTGAGAGAAGTTCTGATTCTTCTGGAGCAGTGGTTCTCAACTTCCCTAATGCTACAACCCTTTAATACAGTTCCTGTGGGTCACGACCCACAGGTTGAGAACTGCTATTCTAGAGCTTTATCAGAAGAAATTAAGATATTTTTCTCAGGTTTTGCCCTATAGAAATGCCAGAGGAAAAAAAAGCCAGCCTGAAGGTAACAGATTGACAGTGTCTGATGAGTCCTGTCCCGGGGCCCTTGCTCTAAACTCATGTGGGTGACCTCACGTCACAGTCCAAGTCACTGAAGAAGCGTCACTTGACTCACCATCCTGCTCACAAAATAGGCACAAATGTTAATCCAGCAGTGACACTCATGAGTATCCACAAAATACTTTATAACTTTTTCTTCTTTTTCTTTTCTTTTTTTTTTTTTTTTTTTTTTTGTTGAGACAGAGTCTCACTATGTCACCCCTGGTAGAGTGCCATGGCATCACAGCTCACAGCAACCTCAAACTCTTAGGCTTAAGCAATTCTCTTGCCTCAGCCTCCTCAATGCCATTAGCAGAGCCTATCCAGATCCCCTGACATTAGAAGCAGTTAAAGTTGATATTTTTAAGGCTTAAAAGATGAGCCAGATCTAAATGTGTATAAAAGGTGATCTTTTATAATATCTCCCTGTAGCTGGGACTACAGGAGCCTACCACAACACCCAGCTATTTTTTGGTTGCAGTTGTCATTGCTGTTTAGCAGGCCCAGGCTGGGCTCCAACTCGCCAGCCTCAGTGTATGTGGCAGGCGCCCTACTCACTGAGCTACAGACACCGAGCCCTCCTTTACAACTTTTAAGAAAAAGAGACACAATGCGGGTATGGAAGCTTCCTCATTCTGTTTGCCTCCCTCTGCTGTGTTAGCTGTACTAACTCCTGGTGATCACACAGCTTTCTGAAATCCCAAGAGCCTATAAACCTGGGGAATGCTCCCAGCACAAATTATATGAATATGCTAATTGCCCTGATCTGTTCTCTATGCACATATCCAAACATCACCATGTACACCGTAAATATGTGTAACTATCATATGTCAATCAAGAAAATAAAACAAAAAATTTTAATGTTATTGCCAAACATTTCATCATGTTTTAAAATAAGGACGAATATCCATGTCATTCTCTATTTGAACACGAGGGGGCAGGCGTGTCACATTGTTGAAGGCTGATCCCAGCAGGCGTGTTCTGAAAGAGGCAGCCTCTGGATTGATACATGCTATAGAATGAAAGGGACTGTGTGTGCAGGGGAAATAAAAATAGTAACTGCGAATAACTATCAGCATTAAATGGAGTATTTGATGATTAACCTGCTCGTTATGTAAACTTTCTGTATGTGCCAGGAACTTTTTTACACTTCTTAGACTGAGCCTACTTAGTGGTATTCAACAAAGCAGTGTATGTTTAAGGAACTGGTGAACATTGGCTATGTAAGAACCCCACAGCCAAATAAAATAGCCGCAGGGATGGAAATGGAATAACTGGGTGCTAGAAAACAGGCAGAAACTGGGTTCTTCTTTCCCCATCAATGTTCATAAGTAAATCTCACTTCGGATGGTCTAGCACAAAGCTGGCTCTAACCTACCCATGTCCAAGAAGGGAAAAGCACCTTGGCTCACAGGTCACATTCTCGGTGTTGTCCACATACAAATGATTCTTAATTTGTACTTTCCCCAGTGAGTCTGAGTATACAAAGAGGAGGTCAGAACCCATTTTTTTTCCTTAGAGTTCTCAGAGTTCCAAGGAGCTGGTCCCAAATGAGCAAGTTCAAGGGCAGCAAACAGAGATTTACTCTTAGTGAGACAACCCAGCCAGACAGTAACACTAGCTAACTTGTGAGAAGAAACTGGAGGTGATGGAGACTAGAATTTCAGGGGTTGCCAGTGTGACCCACACAGCTCCATGACAGAGGCAGAAAAGGAAGTAAGACCCCAAGTGGTCACAGGACATGACAAAGTCCCACAGCTAAGGGGGCAAAGACAAACTAATGATATCTTTAGACAGCCAGCCCATCATCTTGTACACTATGGAACTTAGGCTCAGGGAGCATAAATATATCCACCTTACATTGCCTGAGAGTCCTATGACCAGAAAACATGGGACTTGGGGGGGGGGGAGTCTGTATTTTCTCAAGGGTGAAAAGGGGAGTAACAATAATGATAATAGCTACATTTGCAGTGTTCACTGTACACCGGGCAGCGTCCCAAGCACTTTACATGTTTTAACACGCACATACACCCTCCTAATAACTCTGTAGGGTAGGTGTGGCTATTCCAATTTGCAGAGGAAGAAATTGAAGCACTAAGAGATAAAAGAATAGTACATAGGACCTGGACATCTCCTATAAAGACCTTGCAGTGGTTCAGGGTCCTCGTTTCTAACTCCAGAGTATGAGAAACAAAACAGATAGCATACAGGCCGCTTTTAAACAAAGCATTATAGCCAAAATGGCAGTGGATGTGATGGTTACAATAATAATCTATGGTCCACAGTAAGTAATGTAGCATTACGGCCCTAAAAGGCGGGTGATACTTAACACCAAACAAACATGAACTTATACCATTGTAGAAGGGAGACAAAGACCGAAAACTGTCCAGAAAGAAAAAAGGAATTCTAATAACTGATAGATAAGGAAGGTACTAGTTAACTTTTTCTTTAAATATGTTAGACATGTTAGGACTAAGAAGGATCAAATGATCTTTTTCTCCATTCAGGAGGGTTTGATCCCAAATCCAACCACAGTGACAGTAAAGACAGCTCAGAATCGCTGTTCTGCAGACGCATTCTTTTAGGCATGATGCGTGTTTATCTAGAAGGTTCCACACCAGTCCCTGCAGAGTCTCTCTGCAGGCCTCCTGGCCTTAAAGTCTTATCCCTATGGAGTATCCCCAAAAGTCATGCATGAAGGGCTGGGGGATGGCAGCTTTTGTAACACCCTGTATTAGTTTGTAAGAGACCAGAGATCACATTCCTGTTCTAAGCTCTACGGGAAACGTTTAAAAAATGGTCCAGCCTCTCAGTGGACAACTAACCAGTGAAATGACGTTTGCTGATCATAACTTTGAGATTGTGATTTCGGATTTAAGTAGATTTTCGGGTGTCGGGGGTAGCACTGACTGAGAGAACAATTACGGCTGATTCAGCGCAGGGGAAGAAAAGCAGTGAGGGTTTCCCTGGGGTCTGGCTCTTCTCCTTCATCTACCCAAAAAAAGCAAAAAGTGGACTGGATATATTAATAAGAGTCCTAACAACCAACACTGCTTCAATTGTCCTAAGAACTTTGTACAGGGATTGAGTTTCTTTAATGCTCAGAATTACAGCCTCAGGGAGAGATGTAGGGGAACTGAGGTGCATGGACATTAAGCAACTTGCCCAATGCCATAAAGACAGTAGGTGTCAGGGTCAAAATTTGAACCCAGGATGTCTGGATTGTAGAGGTCACGCTCCAAATAACCCATTTTCAGAGCACTCCCTTTCCAGAAAGAATGACCCAAACAGCTCTTGTCAAAAGCTTGAGTGACTTGAGAAAATGTTAGCCGAGCATATTTACCGTGTAGACAAGAGAATGTGAGCGGACCCAAAAACCAAAGCCCCCGTGGGTACCTCAATGGGTGTGTAAGTCTGGGCCCCATAAGCACTGAGCAGACGGCCCAGTAGCAACCCCACCCCCACCCCACACCTGTACTTCTGGAAGTTAGCCTGTGTTTTTGAAAAATAATTTGGAACTCAGATTTTTCATGAAATAATGTCAGATATCCTCTCTACTGAAAGGTACCCAAAGCCCCAAATAGGAAAGTCCACAGAAGGTTGGGACTTAGTGCTTAGAAGAAGGAAAGGAAGAAGCGGGGCTTTCCCCGTAAGAAAGGCGGAAGGTGCCAGCGCTCTGGGGAGGGAGGAGAGGCGTCCAGAAACCAAAGGGCGCTAGTGATTTTAGAGGTGGGCTCAGGAAGAAAGCGGAAAGGATTGGCCAAAAGAAAAAGGGAAAGGGCGGATCCTAGGAATCTAAAAAGGGGAGTCCACAAAATGTTTTAACAAATCAGATTTGAAATTAAATTCCAAGATCAGCTGCAACAAACTTCATTTTTTCTTTCATAAGGGAGCTCAGAGGAGGCTACAAAGGATGAGCTTGTTCTGCGCTACCATTTTGCCTCCACAAGGGTGATCTGATTACTAAAAAGCACACCCTGCAAAGGCGCATCCCTCTTAGCCTGCTGGTCAACTAGCTCCCTGGCGCAGTTGACTGCAGATGGGAAATACCGTGCGTCCCTGTGCCAGTCTGGGGCGGTGCACGGACAGAACCGGTCTTCCTCAACCTCCCCATTTTTAAATTTAAAATGTGGTTTACCAAGCAGATTTTTTGAAAGTAAGAACCACTAGAGACCATACGATATTTTCAATAAAGGAACATGTTGCCAATAGTGCAAGTTGCCAGTTCAAGAAGTGTTAGGTAGTTTGTCAAACAAGACAAGGAGACCTAGCTTATAAATACATAGGCAAGTTAGCAAATGGTGATGTCCGATTAGTGACACTGGGAAAGGAGAAAAATCATTCTTAGTGTTCTATTTCCTTTCTTTCTTCCAAACATCCATCAATGAATCCAGACTTTATTGTATACTAAAATCCCTCTGGAGCCTATTTAGCTCCAATCAGATTTTCTTTTTTGTTCCAATCATAAATTTGCCATTTGCAATCACAAAAATTCATGAATTTGTGAAAATATCTTGACAGGCCCATGAATCAGCTTTAGCAAGGCAATGTCTGCTTGAACTATCTCCAGACATATTCATATTATTTTTATTTTAATGAGAAGGCAATCCCCAGGAGCACTGAAATGGATAATTGGAAAGCAATGATGTTTGGGGCTATAATTATAACTGTAATTAAATATGTAAGCCTCTGGTAGAATCAGAAAATAGTCATTTTTTTCCTACGTTTCCCTAAACCAAGTTTTCCAAATCCATTGTAGAAGAAAATACTGCCTCATTTTTAAAATGTCTTTCCTTGTTAATGTGCAACCCCTCTCAGCTCCAGTCTCCTCAGCAGGACACCTAGGGGATCTGGAGTCTTCTCATGCCATTTTCTCAGGCAGTGCAGGAGAGAATTTGCTGGAAAGCTACCCATCCTTTATGCTCTTAAACTGAACTGCCTTTCTTTGAGGCCTACTATGCTGCCTCTGGGCTTGGGCTTGTAAGTCATTTCCCAATGGACAGTGTTTTCCAGCCTGGATTCTGAGGACAGAGTGACCAGTATATACAGAGAACAGAACACCCAGTGAGAGAACCTGGCTTTTCACACAGGGGAGATACTACAGCTCCATTGACACAGCTGTGATATGTGGCTATGTGTGGCTCTTTGTGGCTATGAGTAGGAAAGTTCAGGTATTTTTTTTTTTTTTTTTTTGGATATGAGTTTCTGAAGGGTCTGGTTGTTTGAAAGGGGAGATCCTAAAATAGAATTTCATTTACTCCCTGAATTGTGAAAAACAGGTTAATTTTCCTACTGCTCTAGCTTATCACATCATGAAGGCTATGTTAACCAGTTTGATGAAAATATTTCAGATTGTATATAAAAACAGCACCCTACCCCATGACTGTATCAATGTGCACAGCTATGATTGAATAAATAAATAAATAAAAATAAAAAAATTATACTAGAAACTATTACTTAAGCTAGAAATGGATAGGACCCCATTCATTTAGAATTTTATAACAAGTGCATTGTGTCTGGACCTTGACATTATTTTTCTTAAAGCACCTATTTAAGAAATTAATATTTCAAGTCCTGACAGTAATTTCTCACAGAGACTGCAGATAGAATTTACAGATCACTTAACTCTTCATTAAAGGTAGTCTTTAAAAATTCACACCAGCCATTGCCATCAATTGATATGCTTAAGTGATTGAACAGCAATTCTTTTAAAATATTATTCTAATTGATACCAATTTCTTCACCTTACCCTGCCACACATCACACTTACCCGGAAGACCTGTAGCTCCAGGCAAACCTTTAGGACCTCTTCCTGGAGGGCCACGCTCTCCCTTTTCTCCCAAGTCACCTGCATTTTATTAAAGAAATGTTATTTTTCTATGTATCCATAAAAATAAAATTCTGTATTTTTAAACTTTAAGCAACCCAAAATTCAGAAACCAAATGGTCATAAAGTTGTCACAAACTAGATTATAGAAAATATGCAGCAAGATAAAAATCAAGTTCATTGTATTAATAAATCTAAAGGGAGAAATATCAGATTGTCATATCCATCTGCCTGTGAGATTTTTCATAACAATTATATCCATTGATACCAAAATGGTATTTAACAAAATGACAAAATTGAATACGAATTGTTGATAAAATAGTCTTTAAAATAAGAATCTATGGTTACTTCATTAATATGATAAAATATATCTTTTTTGATCCAAAACTAGCATAATGCTTAATGGGAACCACAAGAAGCAATTCCGCTACAATCAGAGCAATGTAAAGATGCCTACTTCACCACTGTCATATATCATTGGTTTCAGGAGTTAAAATGATTACTATTTTCAGATGACATGATTATATAATCTTAAAACTCCAGAAAATCAATTCCAAAACTGCTACAAATGATAATTCGATGAACTAGCACGGTACAAAACTAGTATATGGAAACTAATAATATTCAAACAGTATATACAAATACAGTAATAAGATACAATTTTCAAAGATACCCTGTATTATAGCACTCTAAAATATTCAGTAAACTAGCAGTTTACTTAATCATAAATATATATGTCCAACATGATAAAAAAAATTAACATTTTTTCTAAAGGACATGGAAAGACTTGAAAAACCTTCTTAAATAGAATGACATTGCAAAAAGTTGTCAGTTCCCTCTCAACAGAATTTTCACCATGATCCCAATAAAAACACAAACTTATTTTTAACCAAAGATAACTGTAAAGTTTGTTTAGAAAGATATATTATCCAGAATATCCACAAAAAAATCCAAAAAAGAAATGCAACCTGAAGGGAATTAATCCTATAAGATATTAAGCCAAAGTGGTATTGCTCCCTGAATGTATAAAACAGTGAAGCAGAATAGAAATTCCCAAGGCATATGGGAAACTGATTTATAATAGAAGTGGCAATGGCATCCTAAAATGAGAAAAAGGTCAGTGATTCAATAAATGATGTTTGAAAAAGTACATCATCAACTGGGGTTAAAAGGTAGATGTATGTCTCATACCATGTTCCAGGATAAATGGATCAAATATTGAAGTATAATCTAAGAATCAGATTAAAACAAGACAGAAATATCTTATAACCTCAGATTGGCCTTTCTATTATGATTCAAAATTTGAAGAGTTCTAAAAACCAATACAAAAAGACCCAAAACAATGAACAGAACACATGAAGGGCAAGTCCCTAAAGGGAAATAAAAACGGCCTTTAAATATGAGAAGAATTCACTGAGTTCTCTCTCAGAACAAAAGAAATGCAAACTTTTTAAAAATATGCTCTTTTTCACCTATAAGGCAAACATTTTCAACATTTAATGAGACTTGTCCTATCAAGTCTGTAGGGTAATAGGATAATTTGACAAGAGTTATCAAAATTTCAAATGGAAACACCATTTTACTCAGCCATTTCACTTCTAGGAATTTATCTCAAAGAAAGAAAGATAAAATAAATGATACTTTGCACAAAAATGAAGTATATACAATGTTGTTCACTGCAGCCTCCTTGATGTTACAGCAGATGATTGAAACCAATGTAAATGCCAATTAAAATGGTAAACACATCATGGTGCTTCCAGAGTGGAATACTACGCAGCTTTGAAGAAGAGGCAGGAAGCTCTTTGGCATGACCTCCACAACACACCATTGAGTGAAAAAGCAAAGTCCACATCATCTTGCTAAAGAAAAATATGATTTATTTTTCAAAGGATTTTTTAAAAACCACATACACATATAGCCTCGTCCCTCACTACTTGTAAGGATATATAAGAAGCTAATAATAGTAATTACATAGCAGGAAAGAGAAAGGAAACTGGGCAGATGGGAGACAGTGGTGGGAGGGAAACCCTTCCCTAAATGCCTTTTTTGCACATTTTAAAATTTTTGAACAATATAAATTTAGTATTGCCAAAAATAAATTAATGAATTTGAAAAATTTAAAGTGTGCTGTCACTGGTGTCTACATTTCACTACTGACTCTTTATTTATAGGGAATGTACTTTACACTGTGCCAGCAACTTTGTATATTTGCAAGACAGTTACAAGAGGGTTGATTGAAACTGGGAGTTTAGCAGCCACAAGACAAAGTTGCAGTAATTATCCCAGCCCCTGCAGAGACCCAACCCAGCAATTTGGCCTCATTAACAAAATTCCTTAATACCTCAGTTAGCTGGTCCTAAGTGACTTCTACTGTCCCTTGTATAAGGTATTATTCTACTATAATACTAGTATATTATTATTCTACTGAACTTTAGCAGATGCAATGGCATTTCACAACAAATTCTATACACAGTCATTTTTTTCCACCATCTGTATCAACCCATCCTCATTCAATACTGAGTCCAATTTATTATCATTTTAAAAACAGAGTCAAATACACAACAAAAATACAAAGAATACCTGTAAAACTATCTACGCTTACTCAGCTAGTCAAAAAATCTCTAACTTGAAAGTGAACACTCGGTCACCATACTTGGATTGCAGCTATAATGTCCTTATGTGAACGTTTTTATGAGGAATCAACTACATTTGCAAAACAACTTGAATTTATATAAATACCATGTGAAACTTGAATTTGAGTTAAATCCATATTTATATAAGCCTTAGTTTGGGGGGTTTATTTTATTTATCTATTTATTTGTTTGTTTTGTTTTTTTGGTGCTTATGATCAATATGGTCTTACCATGTTAGGAAGATATGACAATTAGTGTTTTAAAAGCTGACAGCTTACGCATTCTTGTTAACTGAGCAATTTGAATGTCATATCACAGTAATTCTAGAGGCTGTCCATGACAAAAGAATCTCTAAATGTGCCACATTATATGAAGATATGTGACACAAATTATAAATAAAATGTAGCTTTCACATTGAGAGTAAAAACGAAACTTATTTACAGATTCTCACATGAAGCAACACCAACTTTAAATGTTGCTCACAAACAGCTAAGATGACTTTGTTAGTTGTGATGTTGTTTTTTGGTTATCTGTCACAGAAAAACAAATTTAAGATCTGCTCCAAGACAGAGTATTCTGAGCAAACTGTGAATGCTGGTTCTACCCCCAAGGTTAATCTACTTCTTACAATCCAGGTCACATATCCTCTTTCAAGACGCACAGAAACTGGCTCAGGAAACTAAAGGTCAAGCTTTGTTGCCTACTCAGTCAAAAACCACACTTAAAGAGCTCGTAAAATAAATCAGCCTTCAACAAGGTGGGGAGGAAAACATGCAGTTTGGGCAGAAAAACAGCTCATTAGCACAGAGTGGAAATTCTCATCCATCGCGCTATAGCTGCTATTTATTCCATTCGTTCTCGAGTTCTAAGTGATGCTCTATCTCCATGTGAGCAGATTAACACGGCAACAGGTGTCCGTCACAGACATGACAAATGCATTTTCTCAAATCTTCATCTACCTATGGCCACGTCTGTTTGATTCACACTAAAATATATCTGGACTTCCTCAAAGGGACTTAAAATTAACCCATATGATGAATATTAAAACATCCTATTGATGTCTTTACCAAAGACTAATGTAATATCTTTGTAAAGACTATTTATAAAAGACTAATGTAATACTAAGCAATATTAAGGGCTGCCAGCTACCTCTCGCTTTTCTGATTGAACGGATGCATGGAATGTACACCCCTGGGTCCTAACACATTTGTGTAATATCTTGTACATGCCAGTGAAAAACAAAGAAAAATACATGTCTTAAGTTTTGATTTTAGGCATGTTTCTACAAGTTCCTATTGAGAATGTTCCAATGTTTTCTTCAAAACACTTTTTTAAGTGAAAACCATGGATTAAGACATAGCCTGAATTTTAAAAGCATTAATAATAAAACTTACTGGTTATTTATGTAGCCGTTTCTCTACAAAAAGAATGTCAGAGTGAGGGTGTGGTGGAATAAGACACACCTCCCCTCTTTACTCAGCATGCAAGACTGACATCCATCTCTTCTCCAATTGGCTGAAATTTTTAAGTTTTGAAATGGTGGAGCATTTATTCTCAGGGAAAATTGGAGCTATAAACCTTTGGACAGTAGAAAACTATGTTTTCTCTTAAATACTAGTGTCCGCGTATGTGGTCAAGCAAGAATGCTCAAGTCTAGTTGCCTAGAATCAGACATTTCCAAACGTGTAACCCCACTGACCAAGCTCTGCTTGGGAATAACTTTGGGTATGTTCCAAACACAGAAATACACTCCCCTTTCTTTCAAAACGAGGTTTGTCTGCTAGAGCCGGTCCACCCCAACCTAGCCACCTAGCTAGCCACAACTCAGGGTTGCCGAAGCTTCCCGAACAATTCACCCATTTTTACAGTGGTTCTCAGTCCCAGCTGCACATTAAAATCGTCTGGGGGAATATTTTTTAAATCCCTGTGCCAGACCAATTAAATCAGAAGTTCTGGGAATGCAACCCAGGCGGTAGTTTTTAAAGCTCCTCCGGTGATTCCAAAGTGCAGGCAAGGCTGACGAAGGCAGCTTTAGACAAATTCTCCTGGCTTAGCAAGTGCCACAGCCATTTTCACATTTTAAAGCAGAGTTCTGTTAGTAGCTCAAAGTTAAATTCTGCCCCAAACATGAAGATTTCCTGTTACGCAAAAAAAAAAAAAAAAATAGGGCCGTGATGTCTGCAGTCCCCTGCAAGGTACTCCCTCTCAGTAGGAACACACATGATGGTTTCACACTGTCTGTGCCTTTACCTGTCAGAAGCCCCTGGAAGTCTCGTTAAACCAGACCACCGGGCCCTGTCCCAGAGTTTCTGATTTGGTGGGTCTGGGCTGGGCCAGGAAATCTGCATTCCTTGCTAGGTCCCTGGTGGCGCCGATGATGTTCCAGGGCCACCCTTTCAGAGCTGCTGCTCGAAAGTGAACTCAGCAAAGGGTGAGACATCGTCGTGCATGGACACAACACAGCTGAATAAGCCAGCACTCCACCAGGCAGTAGAGCTGCTTAGAAATGGTTTGTGAGTTGGGAATAACTACAGGCAGGTGTCCCGAAACTAAGTAGCTAAAAGTGAGATAAAGATGAACGGGTATGTGATTCTTTCAGAGAAAATGTTCAGTTCTCTTTAACATGAACCCAACTCTCAGCTTGCTCTCTAGCTGATTTTTGTCCACTCTAAAAGCTTTGAAATCATGCCAGCCTTACAAGAGGCCCCCAATTAGAGCTCATTTTTTTTAACAGGCAGCTCTGCACATGCCAAAAAAAAAAGTAATTAAATAACTTATTCCAGCTAAGGATTTAGTTAGGTAACTGCACCAGCAATTCATTTACAGATCCAGGAAGGCAGCTTGCTTGGCCTCTGACCATTCGTACCACAATATTCATCCCTAACTGGAACATCATAATATTGAAAGTCAAGTAAGTTCCTGTCCTGTTTTTGATGTCAGGACTTTCTGAAGTTCCCTAGAGAGCTGTGAGTTGCTCATCGTGATTCAGAAACTCCCCACTTCATGTAGTCATCTCTGTAAATTCTGCAGGGCACACACCTCAAGGTGACACACTTAGTCCCCTCAGCTAACCAACTCCATCCAGGGCAACTGGCCCTTCTAATACCTATTAAACTCCTAACACACTCCTAGCTCTCTTTTTCTGAAAAAATACTGGATGTGTAGGTTTCCTCTAAATAAAAATGGGAGAAACAAACTCAGAGGTCAGATTGTGCCTCAGAGCTGAAAAAAATCCATCAAAACCAAATATCCAATGTCACTTTTTAAAAGAAGAAAGAGACAGCTTAATTCTTGATGTCATTTTTCTTATGTCCTGCTAACGAATTGTTAGTTTAAATAACCAATAAAAAAAATTCTAAGAATGGTTGCCATCTTACAAGATGACTTTAGGGTTTCAGAAAAATACTGAATGATCCTTTACCAGATCCTGCAAGGTTTGTTTTGAACTATGATTGGGGTGGAGTATGATGGAGAAATATCAGTTAAAGTCAGGAGACCTTACTTGTAGTACTTGGTCTACTGTTGGGGTACAGCAGAGTCAAGAAAACATTCTACAATAGTTTTCAAATCTTTGCCATCACTATTAGAAGAGAGAACAATAAATCTTCTCATCTTATATCCAGTCAGACAGCATTGACATGCGAATTCCTTGAGCTTAGAACATATACACTGGAAAAAAGACAGTGTCTTTTTGGTTCCACATGCAACTTGGCTTACCTTTCGGTCCTTTCAAACCAAGAGGTCCAGGGGGTCCTTTAATGCCTGGAAGGCCACGAATTCCCATCTGACCTGGGAAACCGTTCTCTCCAGGGGGACCCGGGGGACCAGGAGGGCCAGGCTTCCCGGGGAGGCCAGAGACCCCCGAGTCGGGACGCTTGAGGCTAGCAGCCATCTCAGCAAAATGCTCTGAAAGGTGATAGGCAAAAGCAGACGCGTCAGGAACATGAAAGGCATTCAAATGAGAAGAGCCATATTCCAAATGTCTTTTCTCTAAATGTGTCACCAGAGCTTCAAAAGTGATGGTAAGAAATGAGAAAAGTTGCATAACTTTTCCCTGGGCTTTCTGCCGGGAAGCCTTATTACTGTTCTCTTATTCAGCTTTCCCTGGATATATTCGGTGCTGCTATTTTGAGACAAAGAGTGGAGTATTAAAATAATGAAAAGAAAAAATAAAAAATAACCTTGCAGACTTTTGGGTGAGTAATATTCTAGAAGGACAAGGTTCAAGATTCACTTGAATCCTGGCTGGATATCTGAAACCCCAGGATGGGAAGAAAAATGAGTTTTTTAACATACATAGATGTGGATTTCCAGAAGCTTTTTAAAGCCAAGGATGTTGTCAAAAATTAGTATTCAGAAACCACATGAGACCTATCCTCAACATTTTTTTTTAGTTTGAAGATATTATATAACCTGAAATACCCCAAGAATTCATGGCTCCTTACAAGTCCTTGCTCTTAGAAGCCTTTTTTCATACTTGGAATAGACAACAAATACTAAAAATAACCTGCCTTGAGAATGGTCATATTCAGTCTTAAAAATTAATAACTATGTGGGCTCTTTCTGAAACCATTAGATTCAGAATCATCCGCTGATACTATGGCATACAGGAAAATACTCAAAGGGGAAGAGTCTAGTGTAACTATTTTTTCAATTTGAAGTATAGAAGAGAATATGAATTGGGAAAAAATTTCTAACCAACATTTTAAAAATGGTTTAAGTGTAAGTATCCTAACTTTACCTTATTTAAGTAATAACATACAATCTTAATTTTCTAGATATGTAATGTTTAAAACTGAAATAAACTCTACAGATAAATTGTATGCAGAGAAGAAACTTATATTTCAAATATAAAAGTAAGAGTTTCATTCCCACTTGATTCTGGAAAACTCCCAAATGTCTATTAAACAAAATAGACTTGTCTGGGAAACATAGCAAAGGGGAGTATCTCTTCATGACAGAGCTGGTTACTTGGAAAAATACAATTATCTGTTAGAAGGCTCCAGAGTGCAGGGTCTGCTCGGATGGGGGGTATCTTTGCACACCTTCATTTTCTGTGTGGTATTTTCACTAGACCAATTCTGAAACCACTAACGTATCTAGCCAATCCTTGAAATAAGCAACAACTGCTATAGCCACAGATGAATTTACATAAGGGTTAAAAAACGTAAAAATATATCATAAATTTGGTAAAATGCTAGTTATTGATTTTTTATTTGTGTGTGTGTGTGAGATAGGGTCTCACTCTGTCACCCAGAGTAGAGTGCAGTGGCATCATCATAGCTCACAGCAATATCACATTCTTGGGCTTAAGTGATCTTCTTGCCTCAGCCTCACAAGTAGTTGGGACTACAGGCCACGCCACTATGCCCAGCTAGATTTTCTATTTTTAGTAGAAACAGGGTCTAGCTCTTGTTCAGGCTGGTCTAGAAGTCCTGAGCTCAAGCAACCCACCCACCTTGGCTTTCCAGAGTGCTAGCATTACAGTGTGAGTCTCTGAGCCTGAGTTATGGATTTTTTTTTTTTTTTCAGTTTTTGGCCAGGGCTGGTTTTGAACCCACCACTTCCAGTATATGGGGTCGGTGCCCTACACCTTTGAGCCACAGGCACCACCCATTAATTATTGATTTTTTTACGTATGTAGTATATGACTGGAGTAATGTCCTTATGCTTTTTATGGTCATGGAGCCTGTCATTTGCTTCTGACATACTCTAGAGAGCCGAGACAGTGCTAGATACACTAAGAGCTAAGATCTTAACGAGGGGAGAGATGCCTGAGAATCTGTTTTCCAAAGGAAAAGTGTGTGTATGTGAGTGTATGCGCATACTTTCTTATAAATTAGTCCCCTGGCACAAAAAAAATAAAAGAAAAAAGCTAACTCAGAAATGGAATATTATACGTTGAGGCTGTGAGCTATTGTGGAGAGCAAGAATTGAATAAAATAGACTTGGCATTAACATTACTCAAAACCTTCCACCTTCCCAGCACACAAAATTGACTATTAGTTACCCTTGTGGACCTACAAGAATAAAATCCTGAGAAGCAAGGGTTCACGGTGCCCAAAGTCAAAGCGTGTGGTTTGTTTACCTTGCATGACTCTCATGCAGACCTGCTTGATGTGCTGATCGGTGGGTGCTCGGCCCTGGGACAGAGGAGGAAGGAGGCAGCTTAGACACAGAACCGTACAGAAGGCACTGTTAGACTGGACACTGACAGAGTTGGCGAGAGGCCCCCGCGGGGGCTGGATTTACAGCAAAAGAACTGTGGCTGAGGACCTGACGCCCAGTCTGGCCCACTGCTGTGGGGTGGCATCTGCAGAGGGAAACCCCGGGGCTGCCCCCCACTCACCGGAGGGCCCTGCACGCCGGGCAGGCCAGTGGCACCCTGTTCTCCCTGCACGCCTCGGGGTCCAGGTGGTCCTCTGGGGCCTTCTACTCCAGGAAGCCCCCGAACTCCTTCAGGTCCTCTCAAGCCAGGCTCCCCAGGGTTACCCACCTGGAAAAGATAGCGCCCTATAAAACCAGAGCGAAGCACAAGCCGTGTGCCTTTTACAATTAATACAGACACTTCACGCGAAATGTGGGGGTTCCTACCCTCTGTCTATCTCCTAACAGCTGCTCCTTCAGAGATTTGCCACAAGGTGAAGACACATAGTGTCACAGAACAACTCGCCAGTCCCTTAGAATTCCAGTTCAAGTAAACCTTTAAAATCTTTCTTTCTGGTGTAGTTATTACTGCGAAATGTTCATGGGGATAACACATGCTAAAAGCCACACTCTATACTGTGAGCCACTTCCTTAGGAGTCTGTTAGTTTTTAACAGGGCTTGTTGCCATTTTCTAGCTGCAGAAAGGCCAGTGAGTTCCTATAAGATATGTTACTTTGCACATCACCAAGGCCACAAGAATAAAAGAAAGATATTTCCAAAGAGATAAGTTATTAAGCCTTTATAACGCTTTTTGGGTATGTGCGCAGATGACAGTTGTATCCAGGAATTATAAAATGCTAACACAAATCAATGCGCTTAAAATACCACATTTAAGATGCTGAATTTAAAATATATGACCCCCCCAAAAGTAAGTTCACAATCTATCTAAGCATTAAGGATGTTAAAAATCTAAATATTAAAGATGTTAAAAAGAAACCACTTGCTTCCCTAGCATGAAAGCAGATGGAAGTTCGTTTTTTGTTTGTTTTTTTTTTTCTGAAGGCAGAACACTAAAAGCATTTAAAAGAATCTTCATCTACAATAACTGCTTTAAAAGAAACTAAATTAATTCACGCTTTTTGTTAAACTAAAAAAAATCGTTAAATTCCTCTGGTAGAATTTGTGGGAGAGGCGCTCCAATGTAGGGCTGCTCAGAATAAGAATGAGAGGATAAAGGAACAGGAGGCACGGAGGGAACGCCAGTGTTCAAGATAGGAATGTTTACAAAGCAATTTAATCCCGCTTCTTTTTCATATGCAACATTTATCTAGAAAAAGCCAACTCTCTCAAGCACTCCGATGCTTCAAACTGAAGGTGATAAAGCAACCCTTTCACCAGACACAGCCAAATGAAGAGCAGCTAATATGCTTTTTTCCAATCTCCATGCAAAAAAATAAAGACATAAAATTGAAAGTTGTCTCAGTCAACTTGCCAAAATTGCTTCTACAAAGAAATTATACCTTAGAAGACTTCCTGATGCACAGGGTCAACAGTCAGATAACCCAGGTCAGGTAACTGAGGGTACGAAACTAACAACTTCTAAAACAACCCAGAAAAGAGACGAAATGAACTCAGAAATGCACTGAAGAACTGGCAGAAGATAAAGGAGACCAAATTTGAGTTTGCCATCTTGCTGGCGATGGCTGAAATATTGCTACAATAAGGGACAAGAACTTCCTGATAAAGAGATTAAGGGTCAGTATAGCCAGGACATCACAAGCAGCCTGGATCTTTAGGGGAGAGTTCCTCAGTTGAGGAGTGGTGTACTGAAGTAAAAATCAGGTTACAGACATCTGCTCCTCAACACGTTTCCCTTGCTGAAATCAAGAAGGAAAGTGAAAGTCCTTGGGTTAGTGACTATTTCCCCTGATTCTGATTCTGAGACGGTGTGCGTCAATGTCATCAGTATTACCTGGGCAACATCAGGTAAGCCATGGCAGAGGAGGTGATGAATCAAGGTCTAATTTCCAATACTATATCCAAATTTGAATGAAACTCACGTTGACCAGGCATGGTTCATCTACTTTGCCTCTTTCTATGGCTTGAATTGAACTGAGTATTTCTAGATAACGAAATAAGATTTCTATTACCAAAATCTTTCAAGGCTTACTCTGTATTTTTTTCAATCCTCAAGCATTTCTGTCAAAGATTCCTAGGCAGAAAATCATTACTTGAGATTTGAAACATGGTGTTAGAGGCAGGTAAATTAATAAAACGTATCAATCGGCATCTCTGTGGCGTCACCAAGGATGGGTGCTGGAACCAAGTCTGGGTGGCTCCTCTTGGAGAAAGTGGGGCCGGGAATGGATCTAAATCCTTAAGCAGGAGGGATCTAGTCTGAACAAAGAGGAAGAGAGTTTCAGGCTGGGGAAATGGAACAGGTGTTGAACAGGAGGGCATGTAACAAGAACCAAAAGGGGTGAATTTCCAGAGACAGAGCTGATAAGGCTAGGGAAGCAAAGGGCACGGCATTGAAGGCTTTGGATGCCTGGCTGAGGATCTGACTTTATTCCATAAAATCATATTCTTGAAGAGTTTCAAGCAAAGGAGGGATGCACAGTGGATTTTATCTTTTTTTAAAATCTAGGTTACGTTGGCTGCCATGAGGATGACATATTGGACAGGGACAGAGAGGAGTATGGAAGATCCCAAAAATAAGAAGGACGTGGAAATTAACCAGGAGTTGGTGGGAGTGGCATTTGACATTGAGGCGTGAGTTTTCTCTTTTCTCTTTCTACTTCCTCGAGTTTCTGATGGTGTTAGATGTGCATTCCTTTCGAATTAGCAAGTCATCCCAGGTTCCCCACCATGGGCTCTATAATTCTGAATATATCTAATCTCCAAGGACATCAGTTTAGTTTCTGTAAAATGACAAAAATTGAACAGAAGATCATTCTCTATTTCTAATAACCCTCTGTTATATTTTCCTATGCCTTATGCCTCTATCTTACTTCGCCATCTAGAATACACAGGAGATTAAGAAAAATCACTGAAATATTTTGCAATGGTATAATTGCCAGTGAAATTCAATTATACTCTCATCGCCACAAAGCACAAGTCAATTCTTTAAAAATGACCCATTTGGGGGGAAAATTAGAGTATTATTACCATGTAAGACTCATTGAACCATTTATAATATGAAAAAGCACTAACTTCAGAGTGGTTAGTTCAAAAGGTAGATCCATTTACACCATTGCAAGATTTTTTTTCTATTACATTAATCTATTACCTAAAGTATAAATTTAGACATTTATTTCTGTGGAGATAAGTCCCTTACAGATTGAATTATATAGAATGATTTCATAAAGCAGGACAGTACATTTTATACAGCTTTATTGATATTTTTAATTTTTTTATACCATTACTGTTCATTATACTTACAGATCCCTTTGGGCCAGGTAATCCTTCATCTCCCTAAATCAATAAAACAAAATTATATTAGGATAATGTATTCAAATCTGGTAGCTTCCAAAAAGTTATTGTGTTACTAAAATATGAACATATTAACTCTGGCATTGCAGAAAAATATTGGATTGAAAATGCAGATTCTGGTCCCAGTTCTGCTACTTAACCCTGTGATCCTCTGTAAGCAATGTAACCTCCCAGCCTTTGGCTAACTCATCTTTCAGTAATAGGATTGAATCAGAGCTCTCCAATGTTCTATTCAAATCTAAAAGGCTAAGGCTTGAGAACTAAAATGTATAAGTCAAAAGATATTAAAATAGTATTCTGTTATTGTTTTATATCTCAATATTTTAAAATTTATTCTCAAAAGTCTATCAAACCAAATACACATACTTTCAAGCTTAAAAAAAAAGCTTGACATTCTAGACACCACTAATTCTAGACATAATTTCAACTCAACTGTTCATACAACTCTACTATAAAACACAATGATTTAAAACATCATCTTAGCCCACACAATGAACAACTCCAAACAAAAATAAAACAGAACAATCCTCTTATAAATTTACTGAATAGTTAGGAAGCTTTGCCTAATTTAGATGTTAAGTTTACATTAACTCTGAGTCCTGAAAATCTGAATAAAACAACATTACTAGAAATCTCTTTCCTGCACTAAAAGCTCTCCAAAAATGTTGCATGGGGAAATCTATCACCTTGACCTCAAAGGACCAGAACGTAAGTTTCTACATTAGGTCATGTTCGTTTGTAGCAAAATCACAATGATGATTCAGCAAACCAATCAGTTCCAGCAGTGACGATATCATTATTCTCATTTTTATTGCCTTCCTAGAGATTTACCAGTGACATCTACTAGCGTCTGAGGTCACTGCTTTGGAGAGTTTCAGACTAAAGAGAATATTCTCAGTCAGACTGTCGAGCCACAGCTGTCTAGTTTTGTTTTCATGATACATGCTGTTTATAGACTTTATATAGTTATATAAGAATCATCTCAAATGTTCACAAAGCCAAAGGGATTTACCATCTATAAAGGCACACTTCTTCTCTAAAAGTTTAAAAGCAGGTCTGTTATTTTCAGGATGTTCCTCTCTAATTTACTTGATCTTCTTTGGACCATAACAGTATCAGAAGAAAGAAAAAAATATTCATATTATGCGGTAGAACCTCTGTAAGTTAACTACTCAAGGGCCAGTAACAAACTGGTCCAAATATGCTATAAGGAACTAGGCCTCCTATGCTGATACCTACATGAGGTACATGTCCAGCCTATTAAAATCAGGTCAACTTCTGGTGGTGGTCAATGTAAGGAGGTGCTCAACTATGGAGGTTCTACTGTATTATGATTCTAATATAATTCAAGAATCAGTAAGGCTCCATCACTAATCAGAAAAACACTTACAAGTTCACCCCTTCCACCTGCTTCACCTTCTTCTCCTGAGGCACCCTAAAAGTGAATCAAAGGTCAAGTTTTTAAAAGTCTTAGCCCCATGGCTAAACTTTAACCATTCAACCATTCCTAAGTGCCCACAGTGTTCCTGGGATCATGAAGAAATACAAAAATGCTCTCAGCTGCTTCCCTGGTCAGCTGGTAGTGACCAGTCCGAATAAAGGCCAAAAGATAAGGTTGAGTTTCAGCTAAAATGAAGGATTCATGACTATATCGAGCAATTTTATAAGTAGGTTACCCTAGAAGAGAGACAGAGTCTCTCACTCTGTTACCCTTGGTAGAGTGCCGTGATGTCACTGCTCACAGCAACCTCCAGCTCCTGGGCTGGGGTGATCCTCTTGCCTCAGCCTCCCGAGTAGCTGGGACTACTGTGCCTGCCACAACGCCTGGCTATTTTTTGTTGCAGTTTGGCCGGGGCCAGGTTTGATCCCGCCACCCTTGGTATATGGGACTGGTGCCCTACTCACTGAGCCACAGGCACCGCCCAGTAGAGAGCTCTGAGAGTAGAAAAAGGAACCTAGGGAGGAGACTGGGTCTAATTCGCATGTGCAGTTTACTTGAGGAGGTCTTGATCAAGAAAAACTTAAAACATTCTGATATGGGTATAGAAGGCTCCATCTGTTAACTAGAGAGACAGGACCCCTCTCTTCAAAGGAGGGATGGGGTGTACCTGGAGGCAGAGACTCCAGCTCATTAAAATAGGAGATACGGCCACAGACCAATGTCGCCTCTAGGGGGCGTCACTCACTGTGAATCACATTGGTAGGACCCACGGTTTTAATCACTCCCGTAAACCAGCCGTCCCCCCCCACCTTTAGAAGGGGCACCCGTGAAGCGTTGCATTTCATGCTAATCAAGTAACAGCACATACCTGTTCACCCTTTGGACCGGGTTCACCAACTACACCCTGAAAAGAATAAAATAGGGCACTTTTTCAGCACTTTGAGCTTTCTGTATAATTTTAAATGCACCAACTCCCCTTATTGAGCTAGTGGCAAGCGTAAGTCCCATTAATGAGATGGGAGAGGATTTCCCTCACTTCTCACCACCCAGAAAGAATCAGCAAGACCTGGAGAAACTGACGATTGTCCGATTGTCCGGGAGTCTTTGATAACACAGGGCATTCACATCCACATAAAATATATTAGCGGAATGTGCATTTAGGGCTAAATAGAAAATGTGATTACGACTGAAATTTTTACTTTTCATAGTTTGTTTTTCTTCTGGTTTCCCTTCTTAGTCTCAACACCGAGTAATTTAAAATACCCTTCTTGACAGCTACTTACAATACATTCTAGAAACGTTCTCCACTGGGCCAAAAGCAAGTGTGGTTTCTCACCATGGTAGAACTCACCCTCCCAAATAACTTGCCACAGTGCTGGATATATCTTACCCTGTCACCTTTCATTCCAGGAAGTCCAGGAGGCCCAGGCAAGCCTGGGAGGCCAGGGCTACCCAGAGGACCCTAAAAAAACAAACACAAAGTCCCTGGAGTCACTGTCATCGCCACACTTAAAGCACAGAAACCAGACACGATGCGGGCTGTGTTGACTCATGTGTCTAAAATAAACGTGCTGTGTTGGTTTAACGCTGCTTCTCCCGGTTGCCTCTCTCCCACATTCTCAGGAAAAGAGGCTCCCTGCCCAGCCTCCAGCCTCCTCTGAGGTCCTCAATGCCTCTGAGTCCTTTCCAACAGTGGGTTCTTTCAGCCAAGCCCCTGCAACGGGCGCTGCTGGGTCTTGCTGTGTACCCAAGCATTGCCAAGAAGAAAAAAGGCAGCATTCACGCTCAGTTCTCTGCAATTCCAAGAAAACGCAAAGACCAACTGTAGCCCTTTGTGTCTCTCCCAATTTTAGAATATAGGATGTGAGCATGGTACCCTCTGAGGGGATCCTGGATATAATTTGAAATTCCACATTTACATTTTCACACATTCACATAACAACAGAAATCCAGTAGGGCTGATTAAATTGCAAATTGTTTTTTTCTCCTTTTGCTCATTCTAAAAACCGTATCATGTTTCCTAGAAAGCAAATAAGCTCGCCATGACTTACCAGTTTACCTGGCAGGCCTGGGGCTCCTGCGGGTCCCAGTTCTCCTCTGTTGCCCTGAGGAAACACAAACACCATCATCAAATGGATATTTTGCCAAAATTCAAAGGCTTAATTACAATGTAATTAAAATAACATCCTATTTTGGCTTTGTTTAAATCTAAAAGTCATCAAAGTATTCTCCCCGCCCTATTGCTGAACACGTGGGCTATCAAATCAGGGCCCTCAGCATCCCTGTGTTCATCTCTCAGTAAATGTTTTCATGCTGTTTATTGTGATTACAGATCAGTAGATGTAATACCTACCACATGAGTATCACATGACAACTAGTAATTTTCAGCATTCAAATCACATTCTAATTTACATTATAGTTACTTTTATACATCTCCTACCCCCTCATGTGGACTCTGTGTTCTTAAGGTACAGGCAGATATTATATAAATTTGGAAATCTGCACAGTGCCTAGAACACAGCATGAATTTTGGGGTGTACAGAACATTTTATAGCAACATCTGGCAAATGATCTTAAATCTCAAAAGAAACACAGGTAAAGATGTTTGCCTTTAAATTACTAAGGCAACTTCTGGGTCTTCTTCAAAAGACACTGATGGTAGAAATTTATAAACTTTCTGAAGCAAATCTTTTTTCTTTTTCTCATTCTTGTTTTAGACATATCTTAAAGGATTAGATGAACTTTTTAATGTACAATTTATAACAAAGACACACCAAAAGCAAAAGTAATTTTATCTTGTCCGCCAGTTTCAATCTTTTATTTGAAACTTTAAGCTTTTTGAGTCTATTAAGAAAAGGAGACACGTGACCTTTTCAACTTTTTTCACCGAGAACTTCATTTTATGCAGTCTGATAAAAGCTCATTTTGTTTCCAGTTTCCAGTGTGTGTTCAACTAAGCTGAACGCAAACATTATTGGATAAATAATCACACTTCCTAGAAGGTATATATAAAAATGAAAGCGGTCATCTGAGTTAGTGTTTCTTTAAAATGACAACAACAACTCCATATTAATGCTTAAGGTTTATAAATGCTTCTGAGAAGATTCTATCCTGACCCCTATGTTATTTATGCACCTTTAAGTTTAACCAAGTGTCAAGATACATAAGCCTTCTGAATTTTCAGTTTCTCTAAAGCATTAAGAAATATTTGCTAAATTACAACAGTCTCTAGCTATAAGTGATAATTTTGCAATTGTCATTTGAAAGACTTTTAGGTGATTTAAACTAAATGCTCTCAAGTATTTTTCAACAATTTTATATCAATGAACTGTGTGATAGAGGGGCTCAGGATGAGACGTTGGTCCTTAACTCTCAGAAGCCAGAGGCAGTGGCCTGTGAGGATGGAAGGGTGTTAAGTCCAGATGAAAAGTAGTGCTGTGATAGAGTCTTCTATCCAACTATAAATACAAAGATTGGGTTCCGCCCCATGAATTTGGCCTAGAACTTCAAAGTTCAAGACACATTTTCTTCAGTATATCTGCTCTGTTGGCATTTTCAAATAATTTCCCAATGTAATAATGATTAAGATTCTAAATGTCACTGAGCTAACACGACATTAATTCACAGAATAATTAATAGCAATTGGGGGGGGGAATTTATAAGCTCATTTCTTGCCATAACCCTAAGTATTCATTTCTAAATAAATGAGCTATTATGCCATCTTATCCAAAATAAAGATGATTAATGTATCTTTTTTTCTCTTCCACAAACCAAAGGGCTAAATTATAATAAATGATTATATAACCTTTAATCTTTCTCTGGAAGGATTAATTATCTTCCCAGTCAATGACAAAGATTTTCTCTGCTAGAATCCCATTTTCTCTCTTTTGTAAGTTCTTTTTATAGCTCATAAGCACTCCCTAATCACTGGTAGACCCTTGGTAATAGATATGAATGAACAGTTCAGAGTCCCAGAATAAGCAGCCTACTGGGCTCAACATATGTACCCGTGACAGCCCCACACATGTAGGACCAGTGAAAGTGTGGGCATTACTGCTCCTAACTGCACAAGCAGACAACACGTGGTTTCTCATTTTGGTTTCACTTCCATCTTATAAATCCTTGACCATTTCTAAATGTAGGTACTTCTACAGAGATCCTCTCCATGTAAAAAGCAGAATCATTTCTTTTCCAACAGTGACCAAACAGATAAACAAAGTATTACAACAAGATTTCCTTGCTATTTTTGTGTCTTCTAAAAACAATGCCTCTGATCCTCCTTCTCTAAGTCCCAGAATTTTATCTAATAAGCTAAGATGAACATAAGTATTCAAGATATAAATAATTATCTCTAAAAACATAGATTAACCTGAACACATGTTGCAGGGAGTAATTAACCTTGGCACGCACGGGTAACCAGAGTGTGCTAAATATGTGATAAAACTCGTAGGGTTCAACAGCTCTGGTGATAACCATAGTCTGGATGTGAGCAGAAGTGGGAAGAAGTATCTGTTCTTCCTGGTTGTTAGCATTTGCAACAACAATAGCTCTGATTTGTAACAGGAACATCAAAAGAAACAGAACAAAGGCAAAATACCACCATTAAAAATGAAACACTGTAATACCAGGCTCAGTGTTTAGCTTGGATGCAGTGAGCTACCACACACTCCTCCATCAAGTTCAGACTCATCTGTCAACTCATCCTTACTTAAGGAGCTAATTAAGACTTTTAAAAAGGCCCAGACCCTCTATCATTGATTTCCAACCTATGGCTATGTTCAGAACCCCTGTACTTCTTTAGAAATATTGCACTGGATGTTTTTCCCCACCCCATCTCACCATTTCCTATCTTTATTTAGCCTCCTACCACTCTGATTCTAATTCTGGATGTCTGGGGCAAGACCTAGGAATCTGCTTGGGTTTACATTGTGTGGGTTTCTCTTTATCAGCTTTAACTTAGACTTCTGTTAAATGCTCACCAGGGATCCATATGTCTCATACAATTAGAATTTGGCATGCAAACTTCAGCTAAAAACCATCCTGTATTTTCCTTTCATGCGGGCCTGAAGGATTCAAATGCAACTTGGCCTTTTTCTAACAAGCACAAACAATGTAACCTATGTGTATGTAACCTTACATTAATCTGAAATTTAAAAAAAAAAATCCTGTAAAACTATGACTTGAACTACTGAGGCATGTGAGGGTGGAGACAAAACAGAAATGCTGCGGCCAATTGCCAAATCTGAAGCTGATTCTACCATGGACCAACTAATAAATTCCAACAGGCAACTTAGCCTCTTTATGCCTGTTTCCTTACCTATAAAATGAAAATAGAAAGAGTCCCTACCTCAAAGGAATTTTTTTCCAGGATTCTATTAGTTAAGAAACACACATCACTTAGAACAGTGCCTGGCTCTTAGCACAATAAAGATGTTAGTTATTATTATTTATTTTAAGAGATATTCTCCCTCTGTCGCCCGGGCTGGAGTGCTGTGGTATGATCATAGCTCACTGCAACCTCAAATTCCAGTAGCTGCCATGCTCTGCTAATTTTTTTTAATTTTTATATAGATAGGGTCTTGCTATGTTGCCCAGGCTGGCTTCAAACTCCTAGCCTCAACTGATCCTCTTGCCTTGGCCTCCCCAAGTTCTAGATGACAGACATGAGACACCACACCTGGCCTATATGTTTAGTTTTATTGGTTTGATATTTTCCTCCTTTACATCTATTTTTCTCAGGCAAAATGACTAGCTTAGCTAATAAGTACATAATTCATGCCCCATTGGGAACAGAGAAAATCTGATTAGCACCACTTTCTACTATCGGATTTCTGTTTATTGCACCAGCACATGACGTTATGTATTGTTGTTTCATAATAATGGATTTTAAAAGAAAGATTCAGGGAGGAAAAATAGCTTTCCTCCTTTCTGCTCCCTCTCACCTATAAGCAGCCTTTTAGGAGATGAGTCTGGGACAGTTATTCAGCTACTATTTCTTGGCTTCAAATGCATCCCTTCTATGAGTTTATTCAGTGTTGCCACACCGAAGGTGACCCTCCTCCAGGCCTGCACCACACGCAGCCTGCCTCTCCAGCGCAGGCCCTGCCCCTGCCTTTCTCATGAGGTCTGAATTGCCCACTAGTGGATGTAAACTGTGTCTGCAGCTCCCAGGGGTCCTACACTCTCAAGGAGCTCAATTTTGCTGTTAGCAATTCTTTACAGACATCAGGCTCAATTATTCTTTTTATCTTGTGTGGCAGCCCTGTCTTCCTCCATTTCAGGTCAGCTAGGACTCCCTGTCTCTCCTAGAAAGTGCCTGCCTTTCCTTAGATCTCAAACAAGTTGGGTGCCCTTTGACCTTAACCCTCTGTAGGGTTCAATAAATTATGACTTCATAAATAATCCAGCTTTTTCTCATTGGTAGGAGCAGACTCTTAGGATAGGGGCCTCTTTCTCACAATTTTCATCTTAAGTAAAAGATGTCTGGAATTCCTGGCCTCAAGTGATCCTCCTGCCTCAGTCTCAGGTGTACTGAGACAAGAGGGGCACACCACCACACCAGGCTAATTTCACTGCAGAGACAGGGTCTCACCATATTGCTTAGGTTGGTCTGGAACTCCTGACCTCAAGCAATTCTCTTGCATTGACCTCCCAAAGTGCTGGGATTACAGGTGTGAGCCACTGCACCTGGCCAAGTTATTATTTTTATCTGAGGTAACTGCTAAAGAAAAGAGTCACAATTATGTTTTTTAACCCGATGTTCAAATACATGTTGTTTGCCTTTCAAATCCCTCAAGTTGTGTTTGGGAAAGTCAGTCTTCACCTGTCTCCAGTTCCCGGTAACCCCAATGATCACCAGGCAGACAGCCTGCTTGGAAACAAGTGCTGGGGGCTACTTTGTAAAAATCATTTCTATAAACACACAGCGACACCTAATTCAAGTTGAAGCTTTCCCTTTTAAAATGGAACTGTTAAACTTTTAAAAGATCACAGAAAAATTAGACAATTTAATTATACTTACTTTGCTAAAACTATTTCATCAAAAAACAATTGATTTCATTCCATGGCTATCGTGTAATGGTACATTACTCTATCCTGCAATGGTTGTTGTATCTTCCCAGCCACTCAGAATGCTAACTGGCTGAAGAATGAACACTGTCTTTAGTAGCCCGCCAATTTTAGAAGTAGGAAATTATAGCTCACTATACTTTGTCTGAACTGTATACTAAGAGGTCTCTCTGGCAAAAAGGATGTTGTTTAACTCAAGAGATTGATTATCATTTCTATAGAGTGCTGCTTTTACAAACCCACTTTCATATTAACATTCAAAGTTCGTATTAGTTCTACTATAATGGTAACTTTTAGATTTGCGAGAAAGATTCTTTTCAATTATTTACATTTATTTTTCACTAGTATAAGTTTATGTATTCCCCTCACACAGTGGCAGGAAAAGGGTTTTGTTTGAACTATAACTACCACACACGTTGGCTTCACAAAATTTTTAGAGGCAACACGCTGGGGTCTAGGTGGGATGGAAGGGCGGCTTAGATCATTCAGGGACCTCTGCGCTTGAGGCTGTTGGTGTCAGGAATGGGGGCCAGTGAGGAAATCCAGAGAAATGAGAGACCCTTTTGTGCTACAGAGCACATTGTTTTCAGAAAACTGGAGGAAGATCAGCATGGCACTGGCCCTAGTCAGGGCAATGAAAGAAGTACAAAGGTAACCCACTCAGCAAAAGCCATGGCAAGTTCTGAGAAGCCAGGAAGACAGAAATGGATCGGGAGACACAACATGGTGGGACCAAGTCAGAGAAATAGAGGCCCAGGACACTTGCCTGTTCTGAATCAAGAACCACCCAGCCCACGTCTAAACCAATGGGCTCATGATACAGAAAGCCAGAAGCCTCCCCCAGGACTGAAGACAGCTGCTCATCTGAGTCACTGCAGAATCAAACAAACAAGAACAAAAAAGCTTCTTTCGCTCTTGCAGTAGTGTTGGCAAACACTGGTAGAAATGAAAATACATTTCTATTTCAAATATCCAGGCTTCTAGGACATGTTAGAAACGTGTTCTCCTTCCTTCTACTCAGCTTGTCTTGAGATTTCAGGAAAAAACGACCAAACTTGTGAGGCACTTAAAAAGGTGTGAACTTATCTACAAAACTGAATTTAATGATGTAAAGTGAAAGAACAAACATTATCTTTCAGTAAGTAGATTGGGTGTTACAACTCTGCTGCAGAACTATAATATGTATTACCTATCACGACATTTTTCTGAAAAATGTATAGCAGGTGAGAAATCAACTATTCACAACAAAACCCACATGACAGGATTATGCCTCCAATTCAATTCACTACAAGAAATATCTATTGAGCACTACCCCACGGCAGGTCCTGAGTAAAGAGACAGAGGAGACACAGAGATGCTTCAGAGCTGCCCCTGCCTCCCTGCAGGTAGGAGTACAATGAGCTCAAGAGTTATAGAGTTCAGAACAAGGAAAGCTCACTGCTCTCTGGGAGGTAGGGCATCAGTGGAGATGCTTTCATGCAGAATTAACATTTTAGTCATGTCTAACAGGGCTGAGAAGTGCAGAGGGTGTTTGCAATTAGCATAGAGTCCAGCTTGACTCCAACTCAGGATCTAAGCAATGTGAAACATGAGGCTAAGAGGTTAACAGATTTTATACTTCCTCTTATTGTCAGTGGAAATCCATTGAAGACTTTTAAATGGGGAAGAGGAGTGATGACAGAGCCGTACTCGGAAATACCCGTACAGGGGTGGGTAGAGGCTGGGGGTACTCTCGTTGCCCAGGGTTGTTGGAATTGTGTTTGGCATTTCATGATAGTTTGTCCCAAGGACTACAGAGACACTGTTGATATTCTATGGGGCACGATGTGGACATGAGACTTTACAACGGGCAAAAGCTCTAGTGAACAAGACCTGTTGGGAGACACCTGTAGAAAAGCCAGGAGCTGGGAAAGCAATTCAGGAGATGACACAACAATCCAGGAAGTAGGTAATGACCAGGGTGGTGGGAGTGGGTATGGAAAAGAAAAGTCAAAGATAGGAGATCTTGAAAAGAAGACTGAATCACAAGTCCTACAGGAGATTGGAAATGTGATGGAGAATGCCAAGGCTTTGAGCCTCAGTGAGAGAGACCATAGGAAAAATTTGACTCTTACAGAAATTGAAGAACAGAAGTCTGAAAATCAGGTTCAAAATTCTGCACTAGCATAACCTCCTCTGACATGCCTCCTCTCACACAGGAGAATCAATGCCCTTCCCACCTTACCCCCTCCTGGGGTCCTGCGTCTGGTTCTTCATTGCTTTATTCATGGCATGGCACTTAACTGGTGGCAGGCCAGCACTCTCTGCTGTGTCGTGTTCTGTCTTCAGTGAGTGGTCCTTGCAATGCTCTTCAACTATACAGTTTTCTGCTCTTTCAAGTGAACAGAAGATATCACAGGGAGCACTCTGAAAGTTCAAATCCCCTACACTGGTACATCTTTTGGGGCCAATCATATGGCATCTTCATTGTTTTAGAAATATGATCTGGCTGCAACCTCATCACTTTGACAGCTAATTATGGAAAGTATTTTAATTAGAAATTCACAAGCTCCAAACAAAAGAGAAGGAAAGTATAAGCTAGGAGCAAGTGAGCAAGAAACATGAGGAGGACTAGAAGCTGACTTCTTTTAGCTGCAAAGAAACTTCAGGAAACCACCTGGTAGAGGTCAGCTGAAAAATATCTGTGACAAGTGGGAAAACTCCACTTTCATGCCACAAGACACCTGGAATATTTCACTTTTCTCAAGTGTGAAATACTCATCAAAGCTACAGTCACCAAAACTGCATGGTACTAGACTAAAAAATAGACAAAAAGATCCATGGAACAGAATGGAGAACCCAGAAATAAAGCCACATAATGACAACGAACTGGTCTTTGACAAAGTACACAAAAACATACACTGGGGAAAGGTCACCCTATTCGATAATGGTGCTGGAAAAATAGGATAGCCATCTGCAGAAGAATGAAATTAAACCACTATCTCTAGCCATATATAAAAATTAACTCAAGATGGATTATAAATATAAGACCTAAAACTAAAAATTTGGGGGGGGGGAAATTAGGAAAAACACTTTTGGATATTAGCCTAGGCAAAGAATTTATAACTAAGCCCCCAAAAGCAAATGCAACAAAAGTAAAAATAAACAAATGAGACTTAAGTGAACTAAAAAGCTTCTGTTCAGGTAAAAAAAAAAAACAATCATCAGAGTAAACAGAAAACCTACAGAACGGGAGCAAATGTTCATAATTATGCTGACAAAAGACTAATATCCAGAATCTATAAGGAACTAAACACTTCAACAAGAAAAAACAAACAAACAAACAAATAACCTTATCACAAAGTGGGCCAAGGACATGAACGAACATTTTTTCAGAAGATAACATGCAAATGGCCAAAAAACATATTTAAAAAAGTTCAACCTCACTATCAGAGAAATGCAAATCAAAACCACAATGAGATACTATCTCATACCAGTCAGAAATGCAAATCAAAACCACAATGAGATACTATCTCATACCAGTCATCTCATACCCCTATTAAAAAGTCAAAAAATGGCTTGGCGCCTGTGGCTCAAGTGGCTAAAGCGCCAGCCACATACACCTGAGCTGGCAGGTTCGAATCCAGCCTGGGCCCACCAAACAACAATGACAGCTGCAACCAAAAAATAGCCAGGCATTGTGGCAGGCGCCTGTGGTCCCAGCTAGTTGGGAGGCTGAGGCAGACTCGCTTGAGCCCAGAAGTTGGAGGTTGCTGTAAGCTGTGATGCCACGGCACTCTACCCAGGGGGCAGACAGCTTGTGGCTCTGTCTCAAAAAAAAAAATGTCAAAAAATAATAAATGTTGGCAAGGATGCTTAGAAAGGAGAATGCTAATACACCATTGATGGGAATGTAAATTAGTACAACCTGCATGGAAACAGTTCTCAAAGAACTGAAATTAGATCTGTGCTAAATCCAGTAATTCCACGACTGAGTATCTGCCCAAAGGAAAGAAATCATTATATCATAAAGACACCTGCACTCCTATGGTTATCACAGCACTATTCACAGTAGTGAAGATAAGGAATCAACCTACATGTCTATTTACCAATGATCATGTAAAGAAAAAACTTGTGTACATTATGGAATGCTACTCAACCATAAAAAAGAATGAATTCATGTCTTTTGGATGTAACTGGAGGCCATTATCATCAGTGAAATAATTCAGAAAAACAATCAAATACCACATGTTCTCACTTACAAGTGGTAAGTAAATTATGAAAACATGTGGACACAGAGAATAAAATAATAGACACTGGAGACTCAGAGGGCAGGAGGAGGGAACAATGAGAGGGGAGCGTAGGACAAGAAATTACCTAACGGGTACTACGTACACTGATGAGGTAAGGATTACACAAAAAGCCGAGTTTCCCACTATGTAAAAAATCTGTGCAGGTACCCCATACATCTATAAAAATACATAAGTATCAAATTTCAGTGCATAACGTTTAATTTTCTGATCAGTTTCTAAGCGTATCTATCTAGTGAGAAAATACCTGTGCTGTGGCTGTTGTAAAATAGGCAAGTTCACAAACTCACACTAAAACGAGCCTGGCAGTTTCTCCAGACACAGAGTTACCATGCGATCCAGCAATTCTTCTCCTCAGTATGCACATGTCCACCCAAAAACTCGCACAGAAACATTCATAGCAACGTTATCCATAATGCCCCAAAACCAGATACAATCCAAAGGTTACCATCAGAGGACTGGATCCATAAAGTGTGACATATCCACACAATTAAATATTATTCAAGAATAAAAGGAATGAAATACTGATACATTTCACAGGGAACCTTGAAATATCACGCTACGTGAGTGAAGCCAATCGTTTTTTCAAAAACCCACATAGTGTATGATTCTATTTATATAAAATTTCTACAGTCAGCAATCTATAGAGACAGAAAGTGGATTAGTGATTGTCTGGAGCTGAGAGGTTGGGAGGAATGTCGGATGACAGCAGATGGGTGCAGGGTTTCTGGTGATGAAATGTTCCAAAATTGACTATGGAGATGGTTGCATAATGCTGCCAGTACATTAAAAATCAGTAAATTAGACACCTTAGCTAGATGAATCATATAGTTTGTGAATTATATCTCCATAAAGATTTTTAAATCACACTAAAATATTTCCTTCAACATGGGATGAAAGCCGAAAGGGTCATCATGCTTCTTTTATGCCCTTTGTTTTTGTTTCCATTCTCTGAAAAGAAGGTAGATTGTGTGTCTCAATAGCATTCCTGTTTCCTTGTGCATCTGGACTAGCACATGTTCAAACATCAGACAGCATCCAGGAATGAATGAATGAACGAACAGAGGGATGCCCAGAATAGTCCTGAGAAGGTGCCTTGGAAAGGCATTAGAGGACAGCAGTACTCACAGGAAGTCCCCGGGGTCCTCGGGGTCCCACCTCTCCTGCAGGCCCCTGTTGGCCCTGTTAGGAGAAATGCAAGTAGAGAAAAAGTTAACACCCCCTGATCACAATGGGTTAGAACTTATGAAAAGGTAACATAACATCTTACCGGTTTGCCTGAATTTCCCAGCTGACCAGGCTTCCCCGGAGCACCTGTAGTACCCTAAAGATACAAATGCGACATACAAAGTCACTCAGACTCTAAGTAAGCCTAACTATGAAGCTGCCTCACCCAGACCGGGTGTTTCTTATAGTAAATAGTATTAATCTCTTGATTCCACACTGAGAATGTGGGAAGGTATAGAATCTCTTTCTTACTCGACACACTCAAAGTCCTTTAGTCCTGTTTGCTAGTCTGCGAAGTATATTGAGGGTCAAATGTCAAAAATCAAGGATTTTTCCTTCTCCACAATATTAGTAATATATAAGCACCCTTTCCCATTTCCAACTCCCATACACTTTCCGTCACCTCACATGGATACCCACTATTAAAGTCACTGAGAATCAAGTCAGCATGAGGGAACAGGATATGCTGTTGAAAATAATCCTGCCAGCAAACGGCAGGGAAAGCTTCTGTCTAGAGATGCCTTCTCCACCATCAATCTCTCAAGGAACATCGCTGCTCGAGATGCTGTGGGCCACTATGGCTGGGGGGATGCAGCCACATCCTCAAATAGTGACCCATCTCTACATTATTCACATTGTATCTCTTTTATTCTCAAGCAAAGCTACAATTCATCCCTTTAATTTTTCCACCCATTGTTTTTTTTTTTTTTTTTTTTTGAGACAGAGCCTCTAGCTGTCACCCCTGGGTAGAGTACTATGGCATCATAGCTCACAGCAACCTCCAACTCCTGGGCTCAAGCGAGTCTCCTGCCTCCGCCTCCCAAGTAGCTAGGACTACAGGCGCCCAGCACAACGCCCGTCTATTTTTTTTTTTTTTTGGTTGTAGCCATCATTATTGTTTGGCGGCCCGAGCTGGATTCGAACCCGCCAGCTCAGGTGTATGTGGCTGGTGCCTTAGCCGCCTGAGCCACAGGCGCCGAGCCTCCACCCATTGTTTTTAACTCCTTGCCCTCACGTTCTGTATAGGAATGTGTAAGCACGGGCTGATCACCACGTGAACAAAATGACACACTCTTTTTTTGTTTTTAGTTTAAACTGAATCATCTTAATAGTCACTGCCACAAGTTTTATGGCTTAATAATAGCTTCCTTATTTTAAAGTGGTAAGGAACAATAAAAATTTTATTCGTCTTATACTGGCAAAGGATGACATTTTCATAAAGGAAGTCTAATCAGCAACACTTTGTCAAAGTATTCTTTCTGCAGCCAGGAGGAAAAAATTAGCATTTGAAGCCTTACAGCTTTTACTGTTTGATTTTTCCCTAGTGCCAAATAAAAGGCAGTCTGGAAATACTAAAAATTGCAAACAAAATCTATTAATAAAAGAAGAAAAATATTAATTTAAATGTTTGACTCTTTTACCTTTTCACCGGCAACACCTTTGGCACCAGGGATTCCAGGTACACCCTAAAAGAACGTACAGGGAATCTGGGTTTAATCGCCTCGTCTGACAACCCGTGAGATGCCAAGCCCACTGCATACCGCCCAGCAGCTGAGGGAACCTGAAAACCTCAAAGATTGAATGTGTGGGAGACGCTTCCTGCTCCCCAAACTCTGGAAAGTTACATAAAACAACCCACAGTTTAGAGTGCATTACTTCATTGCCTCTGGTTTGCTACAGGTGAATACCCTTAAAGCAAAGCCCACCTCTAAAGCAAAGTCAGTTTTCCAGATTAGAGTCCAGTACCATCTTTAGGTCAACGTGAGCTCTAATGGGCAGGACAGAGGTTATAGCATGTAACATGGTTTCATGTACTGAATAGTAAAATAAGGATTCGGACTTTAAGGGAGAAAAATGGAATAGGAGGATACTGGACTGAATAATGCTGACACCGTATTTTAGAAGGTGTCAGATGTCATAAGAGATTGGGGAGGGGAGGCCAATCCTTGATATTACCAAGTTTCCTTTACTAACTTGAAACATTTATCTCTACAAAGCCTAGAATACTGGAGGCACAGCTCAGGGGTAGAGCACTTGAGTGCAAAAAGCCAAGAATACATATGGCACAAACTAAATGAACTTCCAGACACATTAATACTACAGGGCAATGCCAGTTTGAATGATTCAAGATGGCATATAATTCAAAAATGATACATCTCACATTGTTCTCTGAGCATGTTCTCAACCCTCCTGTGGCTCAACTCTGATAAATGAGAACTGCAGAGCTTATTAAAAGTAGAACAAAGTATATAACACTGGCCACGGCTCAGGGTTAATGAAAAATATACGTATATAAGGAAGCCTGAGTGAACTAAAGGAGAAAAGGGACACAAAACCTAAAGTTAAAGCTTATTATGTATAATTATTACAGAAATAACAATTCAAAAAAAGTTTAAAATGTAAACTACAAAAATATAAAAGTAAAACATATCTTTTTCAGACCTTACCACATAATGTAACCTGTCTCTCCCCAAAATTCATGTTTTTAAAATAAGTATATAAATCAATAAACAGAAAGCATCAAATACTTACTGGTAAGCCCTGCAATCCTGCATCTCCAGGAGGCCCAGGTTTCCCTGGTTCACCCTGAAAAAAAATTCATATCCTTGAACGTGTATAAGTTACCATATTCCTTCTAAGAAAGAGCGGAGCACATCCTTGAACCTGATGAACTGCCGTATTTCTTTTAAGAAAGGGAGAAGTGTAGACCTCTAAGTAAAGAGTGCCCCAACCACTACCTTACATGAACTTTTATAACGGGAGTAATTTGGGGGAGAGGGATCGGGGAAACACAGGACACAAACTCAATCAAAATACACAATTTCATTCACCCTATTTTATCAACAAGACAATTTTGCTGAGTTCCTAAAACCAAGCAAATAAATAAACTATTCTAGTAAGTATTTATATTTGACTTGATTGAAAAAGTAAGAAGGAAAAAACAGAAGCTGGCTAAATAAATCTGGTAATTTAGTAGTGGAAACGCTGGCTGAGCTGGCGGGGCAGACACAGCCTCATTCACCCTCGCACTAAATTACACAGCTACCTTTGTGCCGGGCATTCCAGGTATCCCGTCACGGCCATCCACACCGGGCAAGCCCTAAAGATACACAAAGAAACACACTGTCTCTTGGGAAACGTTACATTCTTCTTCCCTTCATTATTTTCTAAACTTTTATTGCAAGCCAATGGTATCTTGGAAAGATGTGCTTGATGACGGCCGCTCTGGACTTACCGTGTCTCCTTTGGGCCCTGGGGAGCCAGGAATTCCTCTAGGCCCTTGAGCCCCCTGCAGGAGAGAAGAGAAAGGGCAGACAAGACATGTTCGATTATCACAATAGTGAGGACGTGTCTAAGAGATAATCATAATCACCACCCCACCCAGGAGGACGCTTGTAGACTAATTTGACTCACTCTGTCTCCCTTGGGACCTGCTTCTCCTGGAGGCCCTCGCTGTCCCTGATCCCCCTGTATGAAAATTAAATGTTGTTAATATAAGCAAAAGGTACTTACTGATAGAATTTTGAAAAATTGAAAAATTAGAAAGTATACCCACATTATCTAACCATTGCTCTAAGAAATATTTTTATAAAAATGATATCTTAAAAACTGATATTGCTATAGAGGTCATTGAGATTTCTGTATCTTCTGTTTTGAGCACATAACGCTTCTGTGCTCTTTGGATATACACCTGCATAGGGTGCCAAAAAACGTATACACATTTTTAAAAAAGGGAAAACCATATTAAAATTATAATATTCACATCACGTTTGACTTCTGCAATTATAAAAGATACAAGCTACACCATACAAGATAACGTGTTATCAGTATATATTGAGATTACAATGTTAATACTTTTTTTCCTTTATTAAAATGTGTATACATTTTTTGGACACCTTTGTATAATAAAATTAAGATCCCTGCTGCACGTAGCAACATCAGTCACTACATCTACGTATCAGCTAAACTCATTAACTATTACAGTGGGTTGAGGATTGGATTAGTTGCCAATTTTTTCTCCATATCGTTTAATTTCTAAGTTACTGTTAATGGTTTCTGTCAAAATCATCCAGCTACTGTTGACACATGGCACAGGTGGTAACAGAAGACAGGAAGTGTCTTCCTAAAATACAGCTTTTGTCAAATCACTCACTAACTCTGCAACCTTACATGGCTCTTTATTGGTACCAGATCAGTTCAAATAGCTCAGATTGCCATTAGGATTCTCCATAAGGTGGTTCAAACTTTATTTATCAATCTTATTGGCTCAATACAAACTTTCCGCTCCAGGCTGTGGCAGTCCCCATGAAGCACTAACACCCCCAACCCCACCCACCGTGAGCCTCCTGCACCTTGCTGCCTTTTCTGCCCAGAACGGCCTCCCAGACCAGCCCCCCTCAGGTTACCCGTCATGTGCTCTACCACTTAATCATCCAGTTTATCCCCAAGTTACATTCTATCTTTCCCACCGGATCATAGGTCCTTGATAGTTGGAAATTTGAGTTTACTTCTATTTTTTACATGGCTTTTATATCCGTTTCTCTCCAAAAAAATGATACAGGGAGGGAGCCTATAATAATGATGCTTGTATCTATGGCAACCAAAATATGGAATAATGAAATCAGACACCATGCAAAAGGAAAAGGATAAAACTTCCTAGGAACTAGAAATGCAATAGTTTCTGAGACTCTAAGCAAAGGGAAGGCAAAGTCAACATGATTCTTCAACAATCTGACTACACCTCTACGGAAAAAAACAAACAAGTCAGAAGAACATGTCTCTGTGAGCAAGAAACAGAGATGTTTGTCTTCATTTTAAAAAGTTAAAAACAAATATAAAAACTATTCCCTATTTTTTAACTTTAATTATTCACATGTAAAAGATACCTTTACACACACACACCCACACAAAGCAAAAATATTATCATTGCTAAAAAAATCTATCATTGGGTTTTGCCAAAGTAAAACCACTTACAGGTGCACCAGGAAGGCCCTGAGGCCCAGGTTCTCCATCTAAGCCTCGAGCACCCTGCATAAAAACAAGACAAAGAAATAAAATTAAAATCAGCCTCGTATGTTACAGAGCACATCCATCTTTCTAAAGAAATTGAATAGCCAGGTGAAAGGAGGTTTTGTGTTTATTACTCTATTTGTTGGTAAACCCTGAGAAGCTTTTACTCAGACACCTCAGATACAAAAACGCTAGTTTACATCTAATCCTGGCTGTCACAGTACCGGTATGTACGCATAATTTTTGATACCACTCTGGATATTTTAAGTAACCTCTGCCTCTGTTCTTAATTATGGACATGAACTGAACATGGGTACTTATTCAACAGATTGGTAAATCTACTAGAGGAGGTCTGCCAGCCTCTCTCCAGGCTTCTCAGGAATGTCTACAGAAATTCATTCATGCTGAAACCATGGAGCTTCCAAGCTCTGTTGGGACTTGTAGAATCCTGGATCCCCCAAGATCTAGAGGTCCAGCCATGTGATTCGGATGAGTTGTTGAAAGGACCTGAGCATCCCTCTCCTGTCCTGGATAGATGTTAGGTCAGTCTGTGTAATGTGACCAGCCTGATTTCTCAGCAATGGATCCAACCTACCAAGTGACAGCATCAGAACTACCCAGAGCTTGATAAATCTAATTACCTTGAAATAATCTCTGACTTGGTTACATGTTGTGCACATCACCTCTTTTATTTTCATTATGAGAATTGTACTGTGATTTTAAAATGAAAGTACATTTCTTTCTACAAAATACAGCCCCCCTTTTTAGATCTTTTTCTCATCTCCTAAGCGGATAAGGAGGTGTACAGACAAAACTGAATGGTCTCCTAATGAACCAGGTTGAGGAAGGGAGATGATGAAGCAGACGGAAAATAGTCAAAAGAACGCTGGATAGATGTCAAGCCAAGAAAACCAGATGGACAGCACCTGTAGTAGGAATTAAAATTAGAAAATCTTTGATGGGAGATTCAGACACAGGTAGAATGAAAGAATACAACCGAGGCAGTGGCACCACGGAGCCTTGGAATTCTTTGCTTGCTAAGACCAGAACAGAGCAGAAGGCATTTTCCATTCACCAGGGAAGAGATTTGGAAGCCATGAAAAAGACCTTGAATTTATCATTCACCTTGCATTATGAGAGCAGAGCCAGCCTTTGCATTATAGAAATGGCTCTGATGCACTCAACCCTTCCCCTCTCTCTCTCTCTCTCTCTCTCTCTCTCTCTCTCTCTCTCTCTCTGCTGTTCAGCGTGAGCTCAGACCCAAACAGCTGTTACTAGGTAACCACTCCACGGGTCTGAGTTCACAAGAAGAGCTTGAAGAGCTTTATTTTTTCTTCCTTTTTTCTTTCAGGCAATTTGGCAGAAATCAGGGGAAATGAGAAATTTTAACCAAATAGAAAAATATCTCCAATGAAGAGTATGTCAAGAACAGTAACTGGCTTCAAAGTGAGGGGCCGCGTGCGTTAGTGGGTGATTAAAATCCAGAAAAAGGGAAGGCTCAGGCATCAGCAGCTTCAAAATAAAAGGGGTTTATTATTTCATAAACCAAGAGATGCATACTGAATATTACTTAAGGTTAACATGAATATAGAAATATGAAAGAATATGTCTTTACAGATACAAATTTTTTAGGAAAAATATTCTAGAGGAGGGAGAGGAAAGCAGGCAGAATAAAAATACTCAGATGAGACAAAGAGCCTGAAAAAAAAAAAACAGTGAAATTGAAAGAAAGAATTACAAGTAAGCCACACCTTTTTATTCACAAAAATGTACAGCTTTAAAAAATACATATAAAAGATTTCATTTCACTTATTGTACATCTACATTGTACAACTTATTGTTATTTCGTGGTTTATAAACAGCGCTATGCGGCTGGGTGGGACTGACACAAATTAACCATCAAGGCTCTAAAGAGAATGAGGGCAGGGTCAGTAGTGGCAGTAGACCAAGATGCTTTTTGTATTTTCTGGGGCCTACAGATGGACCTCGTGCCCCAGAGAGTGTCCTGCCTCCTCCACCTCTCCCTTTCTGCCTTCCCTGTCTTTGCCTCCATTGAGGCAAAGTGCCTCTGGGCACTGTCAGTGTTAATCAGTGCTAACTACCCATAGGGGTAAAGAGATAGAAGATAATAACCACTTACTCTAATTGACTCAAAATAATTTATAATATATAATACAGAAGTGCTTACAACAGAAATGTGAGCATCAAATAAAAAGTCACATTGCTAAAGATAAATTATTTTTAAATAGCCAAAATTTGAAATATTTAATGCACGTTGATATTATAGCACCATCATCGTCATCTTACCTTCTCCCCTTTATCCCCCACTATGCCGGTGATGCCTCTCAAACCTTGAGCTCCCTGGAAACATAAAAAAAAAAATGTGAATTATTTTAATTAAGCACTTTTTTTTTTTAAAGTTCATCATAAAAGCTGATCCAGGAGATGGTTTTATCATAACCAAAGGTAACACTCATAACTAGCCACTTAATATGAACAAACTTTTCTAATTTAGAGAGGAAGTCCGAGGGGAATTCTTCTGATGGCAAAATGTTTCTATAAAGTTCTGAAGACTTACACAAAACAGGAGTTAGCAGAATCACTCAGGACAAAAACAGTATCAGCATAAGAGAAATTATCATTACATATTTTGACTTATCTCTTAACCCATATACAGAACTGCCATTCCTACCCCTTCCTGACTTATAACTTCTTGGCCTATGAAATGATTTGTAAACCTTGGAATAATTTTTCCCCACCCACATATGTTTTCAAAGACAGTAGGTTACCAGGTTAGCTCATAAAAGCTCATGAGCTAGAAATGGGGCTGGAGTCTCCACCAATCCTTTGTTATCACCGTACATTATACCATTTCTATGATAACAGGCCTTCTGAGTTCCAGGTTGGGGCAGTAGGAACTCATCCCACCCCATTTCAGGCACAGGAGTGAGTGCCCCTAAAACTGAGGTGGGAGGCATGATTTCTAAGATCCCTTTCAGTACTAAAATGTTGCCATTCCTGATTCTCTCGCTCTACAGCAGTTCTCCAGAAATGGATCCTGTAAGGCTGAGTTTGTGCAGTCCCTTGGGGGAACTTCTACATCTGGTGGATGCTCCATTAGGAGAGTGGGATAGCTAGTTGCAGACAACTTGCTAACTATCCACATCGGCTTAAGATAAAGTAGCTCTAAGTCAATCATTCCCCTCATCTTCTCATTTGAAGCAAATGGAGCAAGTTCATGACCAAGTATTCATCCAGGTCAGTCACAAATCCTGTATAGATCACTCAGTAATGACCTGAAATTCAAAGGCACAGGATGATCCAGCTTAAGATACAGCCACTTAGGCTGTCAAGCAAGACGTGGCCATGTCAGAGTAATGCCTCTCTTTCTTGTGCAGCTCATCTACTGATGCTAATGGTAATTTTACAAGAAGAATCTTTTTTTTTTTTTGAGACAGAGCCTCAAGCTATCCCCCTGGGCTGGATTCGAACCCACCACCTTAGGTGTATGTGGCTGGCACCTTAGCCACTTGAGCCACAGGCGCCGACCCTACAAGAAGAATCTTAAAAAAAAATTGAGTCCAGGCTCGGCGCCTATGGCTCAAGCCGCTAAGATGCCAGCCACATACACCCAAGGTGGCGGGTTCAAATCCCCAGCCCAGGCCCACCAAACAACAATGATGGCTGCAACCAAAAAATGGCCGGGCATTGTGGTGGGTGCCTGTGGTCCCAGCTACTTGGGAGGCTGAGGCAGGAGACTAGCTTGAGCCCAGGAGTTGGAGGTTGCTATGAGCTGTGATGCCATGGCACTCTACCCAGGGAGATAGCTTGAGGCTCCGTCTCAAAAAAAAAAAAAAATGGAGTCCATAGCAGTGACATGAGGACACCACATATTGTCTCTTGAGTGTGACTGCTTTGAAGGACAGAGTTTTGTACAAATATTCCAAGAAATATTTTGTTTAATCTGTGCATTTATATTTGTGCATGTATATTTAAAAAGTAAACATTTATAAATTTTTAGAAACATCTGGGCATACCTCTTCCCAGAGAAGACAAGGTCTGCAAGTACAAATGACATCCCCGGGTGGAGAACTCAACCCAGGCAGCGCCCAGCATAGATCATCAATCCACAAAAACACTTTTGAGAAGGTTCTTTGCAAAATCCTATTCTGAGAATCTTTGGGAATGATTTTAAAAAGTAACTTTAAAAGCCTACCATATTTTCATCAGATAAAAAAAAAAAAAAAGCATATGTCTCTTACACCAAGTGTCACCATCTCCCACCTGTAAAATAGAGTCCAGGTCTTACCATCTCATATGAAAGGCTCGGGGAAGGCAAGCTTCTGGAAAAAACATCCTGGATGCCACAGATTCAAGTTCTCACGTGGCTTAAAAACAGGGACCATTTCCTCTAGATCTTCAGCTTAATTTTCCTTCAGCTATAGGTTCCCCCAAACACTATTCTGAACAGCTCCCTGTACCCTGTTTAAAAGACCAGCGGTATGGGGGAGAGCAGAGCAGGGGAAGGGTGGCTTTGTGTTTGCCATAACTTTTCATAATCTAGACCTTTGCTCATTGCAATAGTCAATGACTGTTCTGCAGTTATTATTTCTATAATTGATATTACTCATTTTAACAGGAAAAAAGTGTATCATTTCCATTTTCATATAGTACAAAAGTAATGTAAATTCTGATTTAACAAACATTTGAAATTGAAGTAAGTTAATGTCCCAAATTACCTTACTGTGAATATTATTGCAGAAATCTGCCAAAGCATAAGGAACCGAATTTGTGTGAAAGGCTAGGAATGTGAGCAATTAAGAATGTTTTAATTATGATGATTACATACTGGAATAAGCTGCATTCATCCCATGGATGTGACACCTACTGTATATGGAGAGGACACAAAATTTTCTCATTATATCATGTGATAATGTCATGGAACATCAAAGATATAAAACATCCTCTCGTGCTTCATATTGGCTTTTAGATTTCCTGGCCCTGAGATTGAGTAAATAAACGCATGTAATTATAGGTATAATTTTTCTGCCAAAAAAGTACTTGAATGTACAATGGGGACTCTCTCTTATTTTGAAAAATCGGTTATCTTCCAGGGCTGGCTTGGCAGAAAACTGGAAAATAGCATCTTAATGTAATGCTACTAATCCACATGCTAAATAGAAAAGGTCCCAAGAGTCATGAAAAAAATGAATATTTGCATATCCTGTTTAAATATTTCTTAAAAAATACTTTACTGGAGGTCCTCGAGCGCCAACTTCTCCCAGTTCTCCCTGGTCACCTTCTTCACCCTGAGAAACAAAAGAAAAAGCAAATGAACACAAAAACAGGCTCCATCTAACTCAGTACACTTCAAATTCATTTGCCACCCCCAGAATCATTCCACTTCCTTAAATTGTTTTCTTGCAAAGATAGAGCACTCAAAAAATAGAAAAGTATGCAAATAAATGAGTCACACAAATCCCACCAATTAACTATAAATACCAATCACATTAAAAACTCCTTTCAAAGTTTTTCTAAAGAGAGGGAAAGAGGAAGACAGACAGAGACAAGATTTACTCCTTACAAGCATGTGTCTGGGAGTATATATTTTTTCTAATGATCGTATTATAGAAAATATTCCATCAGCTACAATATTTTTAATAATTTTCATTTAGTTTTTCTTGCTACAATTTTTTCCCACATATGATTTTTTAAGGCAGATCAACCTTTTCTTTCATGGCTGTCCCTTGGTGTCACTTTTCATTATAATTACTCTTATTATATTTTCCTAAATGTTTTAAAATTTATTTTTATTTTTTCCGATAATTCTTATTATGAGGGTACAATTAGGCCACCTTGCTTACATCATGAGGCAAAGTCTAAGTTGGAGCTAAAGCCCTCCCACAGGAAGTGCACCATCTACCCTCACGCGTTTCTGCTGGAAGGAGCCCACTAATCTCCCCTTTTTAGAATCAACTGAGGTTTATAGCAGCCTAATTTATATTTGCAAGGATCTGGAAACCATCTACCCTCCAAGACATGAAGGGATTAATAAACTGTGGTCTGTGTATACCACGGAATACTATTCAGCCATAAGAAAAGATGAAGGTTGTGTATCCTTTGTTGCAACTTGGATGGATTGGCAGAACACTTCTGAGTGAAGTATCACAAATGAAAAGACAGGTGTGACAGGTACTCAGCAGGAGCCTGAAATCTGTACATTAACAACAGTGTGCTCACATGAGAGATGTTCCTGAATGTGAACTTTTCCAGATGAACTTTAGAACGACCGGGTAGAGCTTCACAAAAGTACCACTTGCTTTTATTAGGACTATGTTAAACTAATGCATTAATACAGAGAAAATTAAAATCTTTATAAGAGTAAAACTTTCTATCCTGAAACTCAGTATATCTCCTAATTTAGTCAAATCTCTCTATTTTTATTTCCAACAATAAATTTTTGTTCCTTTTTCGTATCAGTCTTGAAATTTTATTTTATTTAGAGCTATTTTGATTATTTGATTGCTAATGCCCATGGGGTCTATTTCCACGATATTTTCTAATGACTGTTTTGATTTTTTGATGTTAATTCTATAACCTCTGATATATTGTATAAGGTTAGAATATTTCAAAAAGAAGTTTGACTGCTGTGTCCTACAGGAAGGTTCATTTATGGACTCTGAAAAAAAGTCATTTTCTCTCTGATAAGGATTTTACCTCTTCATAATAGATACACTACTCTACATTTTATACAATAATAGGTATCTTAAATTGTGAAGTTAATTGTAAGAAAAATACATCATGCTTTTGTTTTGTTTTGCTTAGAGATTGGGGGCGGGGGAGAGGCAGTAATCACTCTATTTCCCAAACCTGGAATGCAATGGCTCGATCATAGCTCACTGCAGCCTTGAACTCTTGAACTCCTGGGTCAACCAACTTTCCTACCTGAGCCCCCGCAGTTTTCTGGAACTACAGAAGTGCACCCTCACACCAGGATTTTTTTTTTTTTAAGAGATGGAGCCTTGCTATGATGCACAGACTGGTTTAGAACCTCTGGCCTCAAGCAATCCTCCTGCCTCAGCCTCCCAAAGTGCTGGGATTACAGGCATGAGCCACCATACCCAGCCTATTTTTAATATTATGTACAGAATATTAAATTAGTTTTTTATTCTTTCTTTATCATTCAATGCATAAATTTTCTTCCTCCACGGACCTTATATATTTAGAAATATTCACAAAAGAAGGAAATACTATAGTATAAAAAATTTAACAGCATTATTAACACAGAACTTTGGGGCATACAACACAAAGAACTACGCTATGCTTGTATCATTTATACTTGAGTTTTAACTGAATTCTGAGAGTCTTATAAATTGGTTTTAGTCGCATAATTATATTCGGATTATGTTCCATTAGAAGCTGTGATTGACAGTGGGAAGAGGCAGTCACAATGGGAAAGACAACGAATTAGCCAGTTCATGGAGTGGATAATCACCACATGTGCATAATTAAATACTACTTGTATTTCCTTATGAAACTCTAAAACTAGCTATAAAAACAAAAGTGATTGATATGTTTATTAGAATTTTTTTATAGCAGGGTATAGGGTGTTTCTCCATAAACCTTGGAGTGATATGTTTGAATTGAATATTTCACCTGCAGATGAAAAGCACACAACTAATCAATAACCAGGATGTTAAATCACAAATTTAGGAGGAGCGATTTATTATTACTTTGCTGAAAGAATTTTGCATGAATTCGCCTCTGCCTAGGATGTTGCCAGTGCCACAACATTTTAATTATAGAAATTTTATTATTCATACTTATATTCACAACAATCCTTGAACTCTTCACTAACTAATTTGCAGAGTAAATGCAAAATCGTGACTGTAAATACAAACTTTAGGCAGCCAGGCTTTTTATCGTTCTGTTTTCAATTTAGGTTCAGTCCATTTGTTAGCCCTTCCAAGGTCCGTTCTTCGGCAAGCTCTGTCATCTTCTCTATTTTCAAAGATATCACTTAACGTTTCAAGTGACACAAAAATGCGAAATAAATTAAAGAAATTTTTTCAACAACTTTCATTGAAAACTTTGGCCAATTACCTGAGACACCAAGAAATTTTCAGGTTTCCCAGTAAAGACCAAATCGAATTGGAGAGTCCGGGTAATTCATTTGTATAGATGTAAAAATACTAGTTTCATGTGAAGAATGGAGAGAGATGCTGATTGACAGCTCTACCCCCAAATCCTATGGGATGGGGCAGTGGAAGTTTCCCAAAAGGGTCTCCAAAAAAGAAAGGGGTGCAGAACGTCAAAAATAACAGAATTTTACTATGTACATTACCTCTCGGATTTCTTTTGATGTAATTTCATATTCCTACTCACCTGTTGTTTTGGGGTTTTTTTAGTTAGCTAATATTCTATCACATGGATTTTCAATTTAGCCACTTCCCTGTGATTAGACATGTGTTTCACTGTGTGCCCCCAGCATTTAGAATCAACCCTGGTACACAGTAGGTATTTAATAACTATTTGCCAAACTTTTTAAATTATAAACTTTGAGATTCAATGGGAGAATAGATACCCAGAGAAATTTCCAAAGTACTTGATTTTTTTCTTTTTTTTTTTTCTCCAGTTTGACATCAGGCCTCCAGCTGTTATATTCCAGATACACAAAATTCCTTAACTATTCACAGCCTACATGATAAAAGACTTTTAAAATAAATGTCCAAACTGGTATAGTGTACAGAAAATTGGCCTATTTATTCTGATTATTGAGGTTATTCAACAGACTGATTTTAGCTAAAGAGTTCAGGATATTAACGCTTGAAGACATTGATAAATTGCCTTTCCAGCTCTTGACTTTCAAAGAAAAAGACTAATCTTCTGCTTCTACCCCACAAAGGGCTCAAAGGACACAGTCAACAAAGTCAAGAGGACCTGCATTTTCAAAAAGAAAAGTATGACTTTGTGAAATGTTATAAAATTCACTGAGACAAAAATTCTACTATGCAGAAAGTCAAATACTTAGCTACTTAAAAATGACTTAGCTTAGCGGCTATAAAAAGGGCAAATCGATTACATCGCTTTAAATTGTGACCTAGGATTTTCTGCAGGGCATCCCCACCCCAACACAAGTTGTGCCGTGGATCCCATGTTTCTATCCAGATAATAAGCTTTTGCTAACCTCCAGCTTACTCAAAATCTAGGTTAGATCGAAATGAGGTCAGACATAAACAGATCAATTATTTCAGAACTTGAGATGAGAGGCGATAGGCCAATTACCAGCTTCTCTGTTTGCTAGTCTCAGCAATGCTTGTCATAAAATTTTACAAAGGCCATAAAATTTTGTCTGGCAGGGAGGAACAACTAGCTGAATAATGTTTGAGTATCACAAGCATCAGGGGAGAAAGCTGAGTGTGATTGATTTAAGAAGGAAAGAAGGGGGAGCGGCAGGAAAAACTGAAAATGCCTGGGGTTTTTTCTGTGTTTTTCTATAACTGAACAACTTTAGTCTATTATGTTGAGATTAATGCATCTGTCATTAGCACTTACTATTTGAAAAAGGAGGGTGAAATAGAATGCTTTATCATTATTATTATTATCTCTTGCAATTCCCTGTATTGAAAGTGGTCACTACCTCATAATCACAATTTACCCGACACATACTCATTTTCTTTACCTTGTGTCCTTGTCTTCCTGGTTCGCCAATTTCTCCTTTAGCCCCTTTATGACCCTAACAAATGCAAAACATGTATGTATCAATTGTCAGGTTTGCCACAGAAAACAGTCGAGAGGCTCACAAAGTGATCCTGTTTCCCTAAATTGGTGTCAAAAAGAACAAGGTTAGGTCACAAAGAAAATGACGGCTTGAAATGACCTTAATAGCACCACGTGTATTAAGGGACTACTGTATACAATAAATATGCTTTAGTTAACAAGAAAATGCTGTTCTAAAATAGCAAACACTCCATTACCTACTTCAGCAACATAATTCATTGACACTTGCCTAGTGTTCCCCAGATCCCCATTCCCCCCAACTTCCTCCGCAGTTGGGTTAAGAACAGTAAGTCTTCTCCTGCTCTGGTAACTAACCGGATCAGAAGGGACAGCCCTGATCTTGCCAGACTGGCCTCTGCTCTCTGAAGCTTGCTCTGAAACCCCCCCCCCAGGCCAGTGGTTCTCAACCTTCCTAATGCCGCCACCCTTTAATACAGTTCCTGTGGGTCCGACCCACAGGTTGAGAACTGCTGCTCTGGGCCCACCTCTGTCCTGGGGTAGAGGCAAGTTCAGGACAGAGGACTTCCTCAGGTGCTCAACTCCAGGCCTCTTCCTAAAGCAATAAAGGGCAGTTAAGTAAAAGCCTCATGGCATGAAAAGAAGATCCCTAACTGTTTTGTCAGGCCACCTGTCCTAAGCACTTGTGGTTTGGGGCAGTGACGTGAGGCCGACTATGAAACAAACATTCCAAAATTCAGTCTGTCAGAACTTTCACCCGCAAAGTCTTTTTGAAAAACAAGACTCCAATCCAGGCCCAGATCTTCCCTTAGAGAAACCTTAGGTACTAGCAGAGCCTGGGGGCCTTTCCGATCACTACAGAAATCCACTGGCCTGGAATTGGTCTGGCATTTCTCAAAGGCACTTCAGATTCAGAGACCAGAAAGAGAGAGAGCAATTTATCCCCAGGGTTTGGTATTTAGTTTTTGTTTTTATGGAAAATTGCGAAGTTAATTATGATGGCAGAGTAAAAGAAAAATGGTTTTTGGAAAATCTCTTTTCCTGCCTCCTTTTTATAGTCTGATGTTTTTGTTCAACTGAAACAGTTTCAAATACATTGTGTACCCAATCATACACACACACACCCCCATCTCCCTTCAGCAGGGGCAAACTTCTGAACCTTGATTAGATGTTCTACAGTCTCTCAGCCCACCCTCACAGGACTGTCCTTGTACTTCTTCCCTGAACTACAAAGGCATTATGTGTAATTAACATCAGTGTCTCAGGCCCAGTACCTGTCCGGGGCACCAGCACAATCTCTAGGACTGAATAAGCCACAGAAAACCAAGCACAGTCTTGACTGATCCATCCAAGTAGGGCCTTTGTACTGGGAAAGCCAATGCTTAAAGGATCCATCACTCTACTTTATGTGGCTAATATTCTAGAAAATAAAAGGCTGAAATTATTCTCTTACCCTCATGCCTGGTATGCCTGGATATCCTGACCGAGCTGGTGGGCAGGAATTGGGGCACTGCCAGAGAGAGAGAGAGATGAGTGTATAAACAAACTCAGGCCCCCACTTGTGAGTTGGTGCCTTTTTTTAAGGATTCCAGCTACAGAACCCCAGTGCAACTATATTCATTAAATAACTCTAAATACCCCTTTCCTTTCTTATCATTTCATTTTTAGACTCGGAAATATTTCCAGCTGACAGAAAGGTGTAGAGAAAATAACAAATACCCTCCTCCGTGTATCTATCACCCAGGTTTCATACACGTTACCATTTTGCCATATTTATCCCAGATCTAACTTATGAAAGAAATGAAATGTTTACAGACAACCTAACGTACTGGGACCTGATCCATTTACCCTCCCCCCCTCCACTGGAATAGCTCTGTGCTGAGGCTCACGGTTCCTCATCCACTGGGCCCTGCATTGACTGCAGTTTATCATCATTTAACTATTAACCTGTGACTAAAACAAAGCTTAGGAGGAGTTGTGTGATTCTACCTCTTTAAAATTGCCATGCTCTAGTGAAAAGCATGCCTTTGTCATAAAGTAAAAAATATTATATAAAAACAAAGATACTTCCTCAATGAAAAACCATCCTAGTCTGAGTACATACAAGCCACCAGTCCATTAGTGTGACCATTGCTCTGCCATTCATAAAGCACAAAAACACAGTATCTTCCAGAGGGCTCTTTAAAAAGACTACACGGTCTTTGAATTAAAACGACTTTGTTCAAAGGAAAACATCTTACCAGTGGATCTCCGTCATGAAAGCCAATTGTTCCCTAAAGTAAATAAAATGTTACAGGTCAGAATATAATTAAATAACTCATTCAACCCTGCTAACAATAGAAAGTTTATAGGGAAAAAATAATATATTTGTTTAATAATTTATTTTTGATTATTTTTTCTTCTTGAGACAGAGTCTCACTCTGTCACCATGGATAGAGTGCTGTGGCATCATCACAACTCACAGCAGCCTCAAACTCTTGAGCTCAAGAGTAGCTGAGAATATAGGTGTCCTCCACAAACACCTGGGTAGGTTTTTCTTTTTTCTCTATTTTTAAGTACAGACAGGGTCTCACTCTTGCTCAGGCTGGTCTTGAACTCCTGAGCTAAAGTCATCCACCTGCCTCAGCCTCCCAAAGTGCTAGGATTACAGGTCTGAGCCACTGCATCCAGCTTTGTTTAAAAACTTATAAGGAACAATAGGAGCATATAATATACTTGTGCTAATATTCTAACAACTTGACTCCTGGCATATTCTTTTTAGACAACTACAAATTACAGTACATTATTTCTTTGGGGGGATAAAAGGAGATAAAATAAGAGGCAAAGCAGAAAATATGTGGAACTCTGAATCATACATTAAAAGTATGTACTATCTCCCCCTTAAACTCCTATTTTTAAAATTTCTTATTATAAAGACCATTGTAAAAATGAGTTCATTCAAAATCTTTCTTTTACATGTCAAAGTTTCCAGCATTTGTGAAATCACAAGTAGCAAACAACTTCAAATGGAATGAGTAAGACCTGCCTTGTAAAAACCACCTTTTAAATTATTGTAATTTCTCTAATTTTCTAGCCTGAAAAGAACCATGTTCTGAATGGATTTAAAAAAACCACCATTTTGGAAAATTGAAACAATGACTCGATTAAAAGGCACTTCCATTTGGGGTTCTTAGATTATTTTTTCCTTGATCCCCAGCTCTCAGATACAAAGAGAAACTCAAGATGCAAGGAACTTACACTAGGTCCCGGGGGGCCTGGGGGGCCAGGTGGTCCTCTTCTCCCAGGGTCACCCTAAGTTATTTGAAAATCATGACATGGTGGTTATACATATGTCAAAACACAGTACATAAAACTAGTGAGGCATGAGAGAATGGTGTTACTAGAAACCCCTACTGAGCTCAGCCGTGCATAGACCTGCCACCAAAATCGATGGGTGGCCCATAATCCAGTTAGTTCTACAAACCCAGAATAACAAAGGCATTCCAGTCTCAGCAAGTAATAAAATAAGGTAGAAGGAGACAAGGAGGAAAGGCAAAGCCAATTCCTCTCTGTAGGATGATCATGCTATCTACTCTGAAAACAAACTGGAAACACTATTTTTCTACTTGATTTACAGAGGACCCAGAGCAGTGAATGCTGCCAGTGCCATCCAGCTAGTGAGAGCAAAGAAGGCTTGCACTCAGCCCAAGAAGGCTTGCACTCAACTCAGGAAAGCTTGCACTCAGCCCAAGAAGGCTTGCACTCAACTCAGGAAAGCTTGCACTCAGCCCAAGGAGGCTTGCACCCAGCTCAGGAAAGCTTGCACTCAGCCCAAGGAGGCTTGCACTCAGCTCAGGAAAGCTTGCACTCAGCCCAAGGAGGCTTGCACTCAGCTCAGGAGCTTGCACTCAGCCCAAGGAGGTTTGCACTCAGCCCCAAGCTGTGAACCAGAAGGTTAATCTCTGCCCTGCTTGACTTGGTGCTGTTCACCCACAATCATTTGTTCTGTCCCTGCACTCTCTTGCAGTGGGTTAGAAAATCAAACAAGGCTAACTTAAAACAAGCCATTCAGATGAAAATAGTTCCAATTGTTCTTAACATCCAATGTTGAGGCTTAGTCTATTTTCCTTCTTAATGTTCTGCCTTAGAAAGTCAAAAGCATCTTATGATTATTTTAATTTTGCAATCATTTGTTATTCATTTGTTAGGTAAACAAATTCACAAAAGCACAGGTAGAGAAGCAGCTTTATGGATTTATAATGCATGTAGCTGCTTCCCTCAATTACCCACCTTCACATAATGTTGCTAATTCAACAACATTTTTGAAATGTTCACTGACTATAAACATGAAGCATTTTTACCAGCAATTTATTTTGTGAAGTCCAGCTTTTAGTGTGAAAAGTTAAATTCTGCTGGTTCAATTATAATTAAATGATCCTAACATAAATATTCATAGTAATAGTTTTAGGCTCTTCACTTTTTACTTCATGCAAAGTCTAATACAAAAGCCACTGGCCCCCTCTCCTGCTGGACAGCCTATGAAACGAGAATGACACTCTTACTTGACACTCAATCTGGAAGTTGGGAGGGAAAATTCAGCCGAAAACGTTAGGAGATAATTAAAATCACGCCACAAAAGTGATTTCATCCCTAGTCCCCATCCATATTATGAACTGAAATGAAATTCATCTGTCATTTTTTGATTTGCAAGGGAAAGCACACAGTTAGGGTAATTTGCCTTTCCTGGTAATACTTTCTATTAAACCAGCAAATGTCTAGCGGAATGCTCTGTAGTACTCACAACAGGTCCCACGCGGCCTAGTTCTCCGGGGAGTCCTGCTGTCCCAGGAGGACCCTAAAGCCAAAAAATCAAAGCAGCTCAGTGATCAATGGATATTTTTACAATCTATCATAAGTGTGTCAAATATGATAAGTAGCAGACTTAGAAGTACACAGCCGTGTTAGCTTTGGTTTCCAATGAGACAGTAATTCATTTGACCAAATTTTAATTAGGATGGAACAGAAATTTCCTCAATTAATATTTAGCAGGCTAGCCACTTAAGATCATGGAGATAGAATGCTATAAATGCTACCGGATAGCGTGTGAGCTGGAGAGTACAGTGGGGATTGGAGAATAGGACATACAAATCAATGATGTAATGAGACTTACAGGGGGTCCAGGAATACCACGACCCTGCAAGATTAAAATAAAAATGTTTGTGGCATGCAGTTTATACTCAGCACAAATACGAACATAGACACAGCTCAGATTAAACATAAACCAGGAACTATCTCTACATAAACGTACAATGCTCATTCTAAAGCAAGCACTAGATAAAGAAAAACAAATACAGCTCTACCTTTATGTTTTATATTAAATCATAACTGTGTACATTAATGCATTTATGGGGTACGATGTACTGATTTTATATACAATTTGGAAGGCTTACATCAAACTGGTTTAGATAGCCTTCACCTCAATTATTTGTTAAGACAGTTATACTCTACTCTTAATACATTTGATACTTACCCTTGCCTTATGCACGATAGGTAAGGTCCCACCAATTACCTGCCCTCCATCCAGCCTCTCTCACCCTCTCCCCTCAGCCTCTTCTCCCCTCCTTCATTCTGGTCTGTAGTTGTGTTTTATCATCCGTATGAAAGCGTGGGTGACCATATATTGGTAAAGGAAGCACAACTTGTTTCCGCTCCTCAAACATTCCTTTGATGTCTATGCTAACCAGTACTATTTTGCCAAACATTTTTTAAAGGACAATCAAAGTATAGAAGCCATCCATGCTTGCCCTCAAGGGAACTTCCCATCAGTCCCAAAGAGGCACACGGCCACCAGAAAGTTTACAGATTTTATTCACATGCAGTATTTTAGATGAAACCCACATTCAAAGCATTATAGTTTCCCAATTTACATAAAATGATGTTCGGTAGGTCCCTAAACAAACATTCTCCACAGAGAGTTAGAGGAGGAAAAGGACAGAAATATACCTCCCTCTTGACAGTAAAGGCTATTTCCACACTCTAATTCCAGTAGATATTATTTTCATTTTATTGAATGGTGTCGCTCTTGTTTGAAATAACCTACAAAAGGACCCCAATTTAACTTGCTACATTTGACCTTTGATCTAGTCATTCCATCTCCTTTACATTTTATATCTCTTTAGCAGCACCAAACCGTGTATAATCAAGAATTAAAACTACATTTCATTCATCCTCCTAAACCCAATTCCTAGCACAGGGCCTAAGAGACAACAGACCCTAACAGTGTGTGTGCTGAATTTATAACTGGACATAACTGGACATCAGCTACTCAGAATCCCTATTCCCCCTCGTTGCTTTCCAAGTTCTTTTTCCTGCCCTTGGGGTTTCCCATTTTTCTTTTTTCTCCTACCTTGGCTTCAAAAGATTTAATTCACAGCTGTCTGTGATACCATGTTTATGTAAGTTTTCATTCCAGACTTGCTTTCTAAAAGACCCATATATAATGTATCCCACGGAATCAATGCACCCCCTCTGATAATGATACTATTATTTCTAGAAATAATATTTAGGCAGCCAAAACAAGCAAGAATTTCACGTGGGCAGTGTGTTTTAATATTCACCCCTACTAACCCACACTAAAAAAGTGTGACTTTTTAAAAGCTTCTTTTGAAAAATTACTTCTAGTTGAACATTTTCATACATAGATCAATTTGGGAAACAGACGTTATGCTTGAAAATAATAAAGTAATCAATAAGTCATTTCATGATCAGACCCATAGATGTTTGACAAATTTCACTAAATTTTTTAAAAAGGCATCTCTGTAAGGCGTTGACATTGAGATCTAGTTGAAAAATATGGAGAAAGGCCAGCAAGTTAGTCACTTCTGAAAATAGGTTTCTATGGGAAAAGTTGACAGATGCTGAAATATGGCAAAGAAAATACCACCAACAGGAAAAAGGGAGGAAAAATACAGATTAATGACAAGAGCAAACAGGAACAAAGAATAAAATATAAAAAGCAGCATTAGAACCTAGTCCTTTTGTATATACATGGATGTTTATTTTCTATTCCTAACTCAACACCTGCCGGATCATACAATGAGGGAAAAGTCTCCCCGGGGGCTCAGATGATTGATAGTATCTGATTAGTTGATATTTCATTAGCAATAAAACCAGCTGTGAAGAAAATGCTGTGATGCCGTGGTGTAAACCCTGAATACTTAGATTTTTCTGTGGTCATGCAAGAAATGGTTTCTATCACTGGAAGTAGAGAGGGAGTTATTGATTGGGAAATATCACCTGTATGTTTGAATTTCTCTAAAATTTTCCTACTCACAGAATAAATGCTTACCATACGAGATACATCATAAACTCATTTACCAAATATATTTTGTAGAAAACTACGTTTTAAAAAAATCACAAGGCAGAATTTTGCCTAGAAATAGAAAGATAGGGTATTTTCAATTCTGTTGCTTTTCATTTACTTACTGGAAATCCACGAGGTCCAGGTACACCAGGTTCTCCCTAAAAACAAAAATAGTTTTGTTGTACATGTACTAAGCTTTTTGCAGCAGGAATATGTAAATATGAAAACTTCATAAATATTAAAATCATTAAAACCCTCCACCCCGGTGGTTTTAAATACAATTTTAGTTGAATAAGTGTATTTAAGCTACTTCATAACTTAATGTTGGTTGATTTGCAAGCACTACAATAAAATTCTACTTCAGCATTTAATTAATTCCAGCAATCAATAACAGGTGGCTAACTTACTTTTTGTCCCCTTGGTCCAACAGAGCCAGGGGCTCCATCAGGTCCTGTTAAACCCTAACAAAGCGAGATAATGAGGTTGAAGATCATGACGTCCTTAGGGAAACTACCAGGTAGAAAACTTATACTTTAAGTATCAATTATCTACAGGATTGTTACATATATAGGATGCAAATATTTATAAAGAAATACCTGCCTATATTTTTACACAAAGGTAAAGATTAATATGAGATCTGTCTGCTACTTATTTATTGCTGATAAACTGAATCATATTCCTGATTTCCTTCTAATTGTAGGGTTTATCACGGGGTCTAATAATTTAGGGGCTTTTGTCTCTGCTTTGAAAAAAAGACAACATAACAACTCTATGGTTCTAATAGCTAAGACAACGGGTTTGGGCTCTGCCGTTTTCTCAGATTTACGTACCTCCTTTACTTCATTTATAAAATAAAAATGCCATACATCTCTCTAGTCCTGCCTTAAAAATTAATGAAGTGTTTCTATAATAGGAATTAAATACAAATAATCAAATTACTGCCTTATGGCCACTAATGGCCCTCTAGCCATCTTCTAGGAATGACAATTGCTTATTGAGAAACATGAATTTTTATTTTTACTTTTATTTTTTTACTGCTGGGGATTCATTGAGGGTACACAGAAGCAGTTTACATTGACTTATTTTGTTAGATAAAAACTTAAAAACTTATATTTTGTTAGCTAAAAACCTCTTATATGTGTCCCGCAAGAAACATTAATTTTTAAAGTTGAAACATTTGAGAGTGCACATGTTTCTATATTACTTCCCTTAGTAAAAATAGCTATAATTAAATATATGTATATGCCACTCAATATATAGAATGTAAGCCTACTCTAAAACACACTTGTAACTATCACATTTAATACTAAGGATCCATTAAATACATAGTCTAAACATTCTCAGTTTCTCTACTGGGACATTGCTTATCATTCTCAATATAAAATGTATATTAATACCTGATGGTGACTTAAATTTCTATATTTGATAAAGATGCATATCTATTTTTTAATGTTTTCTTTCGTCTTTGACACTTTCAGATGTTGTCATTTACAATGCAATCTTAAAATTATACCTTCCTAAAGATAAATATGTGTGTATGTATATGCACATATATGTGTATACATTTATATACAGCATGTATAAATTCTTATAAAGTCTATCATTATCAAGATTTTGAAAAAGACCAAAACAATATCAAGAGAGGGATCGCTTGAAAATATAAAAGCCCTTAAAACATCTTAAAACAGATCACCAAAATTCATATTCAGCCTGTGAAATTCTACAGAAAGATCAATAAAGTGTTTTCATATGATTAAAATGGGAAAACTAGTTCATTGACTCCCATTTTTACATTTCTCTACATCAATTAATTTCCCTGACAGCTTCATAGAGTGAATCAAAAGAAGTAGAAAAATGTTAATTACTGGCAATTTACCAAAGAAGAAAAATATTAAACATACAGAAAAGAATTTCTGACAGACTGTCTTTGATTTTCAATAAGCTTATCTTAATTACAACACTAATCTGGGAACAAGTGTCAGCATGATTAGTTGTTAAGCACCATGACAATGGGGCATTTGCTTTCATACTTCAGCAACCAAACCATACATCCAGGAGCACACATGGCCCATAAATACACCTCAGGGCATATTTTACTCATATACACTCTCATTCCCACTTAATGCATAATTCCTCCAAAACCAGTCAGTCCTGATCAATTTCTATATGCACGATCAACTAACCTCCTTCAATCTGTGACCAGAATAACTGATGAGATTAAAGGACAGTGACTGCTTTATATAGCAGAATTTCAGCTGCAGCAATAATAAAGCACAACCAAGTAGACAGTTGGAAAGATAAACTGGAGGCTGTTTCCAGGTCACTTCATATTGAAAATATCCTTAGTAAGATATGACGAACTATAACTATCACTGGGAAGTTCTCTGAATTAAGTAGAAAATGGATTCCGGTAGGTATCAGATTTTATAGCGAAATCTTACAAAATTACTATGTAGAAAATGTAAGTGCAACATGCACAGGGATTACCTGTCTACTATAGCCCTAGCTCGCTGTTACTGGCATCTAACATACGCTCAATACATGATTACTGAATAAAATTAATTTAGGTTAGCCTTTTCAGTGGAAGGCTATCACACTTGACCCTTCATATCATCTTTAGTTTGGGCTGAAATCTTGACCCTGCCATTTAGCAGCTGTGCAATGGTGGGTAAAGTGCTTAGCTGCACAGTGTTCTAAATTCTGTTCTTCACTGAGTAAAGGCCCTACGAATAAACAAAGAATACCACCTGGATATTACTCAGGGCACTGTAATTGGTGGCTTCCCCACCCTTCAACTCCCAACTCCTTACACCTACACTGACCTCAGCATAACTTCTCAATAACTCACTATCTTACTCACATAACATCTGCCAAGGTCAATAGTTATATACATTCAAAAATACAAAGCTTCTAAGCCTTTTCCTATAAAAAAAAAAGGGGGGGGCATGGTTTAACTCTAATTCCTGTACTTAATTCTAATGCCCCTTTTACTTGGATAGCTGCTATAAAGAATTTTTAAAATGCTGTTTTTAAGAGCTTTCTGAGCATCTTGCAACAAGTAGAACCAATGATAATATCTTCATTGATATTACTGATGATCGTAGCACAGTTATCCTCTGGGTGTTATAAACCAAGCTCTGACTTCTCTAATTTTACATATCCATAAAGAAGAATCAACTAAAACTAAAAAAAAAAAAAAAAACAACTAAAGAAAGAGAGAGATTTGAAATACACATACAAGTTTCGAAATTCAATTTGCAATAACACTCTCTAATCCTTAGTTCAAAGAAATGGCAGTGGAAAATAGTACCAGTGGCAGAAAGAATTGACTTCCTATGAATGCTTATGCACCCAAAGTTTCATATAGGATGATACTGAAGTGACTGCATGCAGAACGTTCACACTGGTGCACACTGGTCCTCAATGGTGATTTCCTTAGAGGATTCCCACCACTCAGTTGTTGAGACTCAGAGAATTTATCTCTAAGCAGAGCTGCTGTGACTCTTTTCCCTTCACTGCCAACAATCTAATGTTGGATAATAAACTTTGAACTGTGTTCCCTTCCTATTCTTCCAAACATCATCCAATGGACCATTTTTTAACATTACCAAAAAATAAGCTTTTCAGTGAATGAAAGAGCAGAAGACAAAGACTATAGGGGTTTAAGGTCCCACCACTGCACTCACGTTGACCTCCCCAGAGTGGACTGTTCAAGCTTTCCGGCTCCCTATGGCCAGAGACAAACACAGACTCTAACCCAGTTACTGTAGTTCATTATTCTCAAAAAGTAAAAGATATTTTTTTAAATATCAAATCAATCAAAGAACAGAAAAGAAAACCGTTCAATTCCAGGAGTCTCATGTGGCTCCAATTCAAAAGGTGAAGGATGTAGAATACATCAATATTTATGTATAATTATAAAATATTAACTATAAATGGTTTTTATTATCTATTAAATTATCCATATTTTCTTCTTAGTTGATAACTTAGGTACTAAAAATTCACTATTACTGTTTTTTCTCTTTTCTCTCTGATATTCATCAATTGCGAATCTTATTTCTATCTGCATGAGGCAGAATTTCCTGGAGAGTTTAAAAATCACAGATCTGGATTCCTTCACTACCTTAGCCACTAATTACCTCTGTGTCCCTGGGAAAACCACTTGTCCTCATAATTATTGGAGTTTTTTTAACCTGTGGAAAATAATGTTAGACCAATCTGCTTTCCAGGTCATTATAAGGATAAAGGAAATAGTAATAATAATTATAGCAATGCTTGAGCAATTGTTTTATATTGTACTTCTAAAAATTTCAAAGAACTTTCATTTGTTTATCCAAAATTTCTGTTAAAATGGGAAATTAAGGGCAGCACCTGTGGCTCAGTGAGTAGGGTACCAGCCCCATAGATCAAGGTGGCAGGTTCGAACCTAGCCCCAGCCAAACTGCAACAAAAAAATAGCCGGGTGTTGTGGTGGACGCCTGTAGTCCCAGCTACTCCGGAGGCTGAGGCAAGAGAATCACCTAAGCCCAAGAGCTGGAGGTTGCTGTGAGCTGTGATACCACAGCACTCTACCACGGGTGATAAAGATTCTGTTTCTCAATAAATAAATAAATAAAGTGGGAAATTACTTTGTAAAGAAAACCCAAGGATATTCCCTATGACATTAGAGTATAAGGTAAGAAAGAATTTGTGAAGCAGGCTACAAAAGCACCACTTAATTGAGGGACAGAGAGTCTAGGCCTCTGTGTGAAATTATATTACAGGTCAACTGCAAGGTAAGACCTCAGATGACCAGCTTATGCTTTAACTATCCCCAATTATTTTCATTTAATCAGAATTTTTATTTTCACCCAAACTGTAAATCTAGTAGTTGAAGTTTCAAAAGAATACAGAATTAAATTCACCTGTATCGGGCTACTAGTTTATGTAGTGGCCTGATATTTATCAGACTCATAGATTATGGTATGAGAAAGCCAAGTAATTCTCAGTGTTTCAAAGTAGAGATCTATTGCCAACAAGTTATAGAAGTTTAGTTTGTATTATCCAAATATTACTTTGGTATTCAGTTTCTGTTATCCAAGTATTCGTCCTTGGGTACTTGATGCACTGCCACTTTGCATACACAGAAAGTTAACTGGGGGCTTTGAAATATAAAACAAAGCTCATCTCCTAAAGCACTAAACAATATGGACAAATGTCTTCATTGTGGTAATCTTGACACAGCAAGTATGTCTCAATAACAGCTAAAATCCAGCTACTTCTTTTTCTCTCAAGATAAAGAATCTGACTTAAACTCTAGTCAAAATTCCTACAGTTATAAATGTAGATTTCCAGGTGCTTTCTTTCATTTAGAAAAGTCTTTAGTTTTTGGAAAACACAGAAAAGTGTTAATTTGAAGGATAACTTGAGGGGTGCACCATGACGCCTTATCTAAGAACAGACGCCATTTCTTACTTAGCTGTACACTGCAGACACAAAATTAAGAAAGTCCGTAGTGGGACCTCATTAAGTATTAGCAGAATGCATAGCATGCACTTTACTTTGACAAAACATTATGTAGTGTTACGTTTACCACATCACTCAGCATCTAAATTTCCTTCAGATGGAATGGGGGGTGGAGATTGGGTAAGCTGGAAAACACTGCTGGTTCCCAATCTTCAAGCACCCCAGCCAGCGTCTTTCTGTCAGTAATGCCAATCAGAAAACACCACAGGAAGAGGAAAACCCCGTTTTGGATTTCCTGATCAATGTGTGTTGAGCTCTTCCCTCTTCCTGCCCCACCCCCACATCCCCCACTTCCATTTAGCAAATCTTTCTTTTTATATTTCTTAGGATGTAGGGGTGCTCCGCCCCTTCCTCTGCCTGCAACTTCTTTTTCTAAGTTGATCCAGTGAATGCCAACGAAGGGGGGAGGGGAGACCACCTGCTCCAGCCCCAGCTCCAGCCCAGCCCAGGGGATCTGGCCACCTCTTACCCCAGGGCCAGCAGCTGGGCTGAGAGCTCCTGAGGGGAGCGGGGAGTGGACTGTTAGAGACAGGAAGCAGATATCCTTCCCTCTTTACTGGGAAAAGGAAATGTCAGCTGTAT